>JACRUU010000004.1:13591619-13671619 GCA_030449085.1 Kryptopterus vitreolus | reverse complement strand
TTTCAGCATTGATAGCACCTCCTATAGGGAGGAGGTAGCCTAGTGGTTTAAGATGCTGGGCTACTTATCGGAAGGTTGGGGGTTCGACCCCTACTATCAACAAGCTACCACTCTTGGGTCCTTGAGCAAGGCCCTTAACCCTCTGCGCTAAGGGGCGCTGTATCATGGCTGACCTTGTGCTCCAAACATGCTGGGATATGCGAAGAATGTATGTGTGACAAATAAAGGTTATTCTATTCCAAATATGTAAGCAGCATATTCCATAGGCACGAATGAATCCTCCTATAGCAATAGTAATGCAGGCTTTTGAACTGATCACTGATGAGCTGGATGATCCCTCTCCACTTTGTTTCATACTTTGCCTCAGTCCAAGTTAAATGAGCTTTGGCCCAGATGTGGCCATTTGCATGATAGAACCTGCATTTGTGAATAATATAGCGAACTGGGTTCATAGACAATGATTTCTGGAGGTGTTTCGGAGCCTGTTCAGCGTTCCACTACGGTATCTTGTCTGTTTTTTTTTTATACAGTGCTGCCCGAGACCTCAAACATCACGAATAACCAATAAGTCCTTGCTCGCTGAGATTCCTCCAAATTCTCCACATCATTTTTGGACAATATTATGTACAGTATTGCAAATAATGAGATATTTTCTTTTTCTTTTTTTTTATTGAGGAAAATTGTTCTGAAATGATTCCAGAATTAGTGTTCACAGATTGGTCTGCCCATTTTTATTTCCTAGAGACTCTGTCTCACTAAGATATACTTTTTATACCCAATAATCTTACTGAGCTCTTGGCAATTAACATAATCGGTTGCAAACTAATGTTCCAGCTGTTTCTTTTTTAAGCATTTTCCAGTCTTTTGTCGGAGCCATCAAATTCAAAATTAGATTTTTTTTCTTCTCAAAACGGTATGGTTTAAACATTCGATATATGTTTTCTATGTTCTATTGAAAATAAAATATGACCTTACAAAACACGGTCTTCCATATTTATTTACATTTTACACAGTGTCACAACTGTTTTGGGGTTGTTAGCCAACATGTCATGTCATGTCACACACACACACACACACACACACACACACACGCACACACACACACACACACGCACCACACGCCACACACACACACACACACATATATTTATATATATATATATATATATATATATATATATATATATATATATATATATATATATATATATATATATATATATATATATATATATATATATATATATATATATATATATATATATATATATATAGTTCGGTGTGTATATATTCTGTTCAGATAATGTTAAATTCACATTTTTATAAGATACAAATTGAAAAATGTAATTTAGCTTTATACAGGATTATTCAGTAAGAATTAAAAAAAATAATAATAACAAAAAAATGTTAGATCATTTAAACAGTAATGAACTTGTACCAACCAATAACCTCATTGCCTGTAATTGCCAAAAGGAACAGTAGTCGCTTTCCAGTGAGCTAAATATAGTCATTGGGACACTATGTGTCATAACACACGTGATATTGGTACAGGGAAGGGGGGGGGTGTATTGTACCTGACCTGGCCTGACTGAGCATGGCTAAAAGTCAAACCTATTAGTATGTTAAATTTTCGCGTGGTATACTACATTGCTTGGTTTGAGCAATAACCCATTGATTTTTCATCTTTTTAAGAAGAGCAGGAGGAGTGTGTGTGTGTGTGTGTGTGTGAGAGAGAGAGAGAGAGAGAGAGAGAGAAAGACAAAGAGGAAGAGGTGGAGTAAGTTGGATGAAAAGACAGGCTTAAGGACGTAAGCTGAGAAGCTGTTGGTCAATACACTGAGACGTCTGGCTATATTTGGCGGCTCCCCTGAGGTCTGCCTAGTGCAGAGTTTGGCCTTTTTCCCTCCTTTCCCTTGGATTCTGTCACAAGAACTAGAAACTAATGTCAGCCCACACGCGGGGCAAGGGTGCGTATTCAAACATCAACACCCCGGCACACATCCTAGCCCTGCCATCTTCTTTGTCACACTCTTATTTTTGCATTCTGTTCACTGTTTTCTCCCATCATTTCCATTCGGTTCCTTTTAGCTCTCCGTTTGATGTGCTTGTCCGGCCTTTTGGCATGTGAAACACTGTGGAGAGGGAACATATGCTGCTGCTCTCTCTCTCTCACTCTCTCTGTGCCATCGTGAAATGTGTAGCTTCCTCTGCCTCGTGTCCACCTGTTCCCGCAAGGCCTGCGCTAACACTAGTGCTAATCTGCTAAGAGTCACCAGCAGCTACTGCTGGCGCGCTAACGGCTGTAATCAACGCCAGTGACTGACAACAGCTACTGTAGGACTCTCTGGAGAGTCGTGTGCCATACCCGAGAGACTTAATAAAGGCTAACAGGATCAAAATTGATGAGTGTTTATTTGTTTTTTTTTACTGCACCTTTGATTACAATATGCAGTGTGATAAAACTGAAGACTGTTTTATTTGTGCATAAATGTTTATTTCTGATATTTCTTGCCTTTATACACCATTGTAGCTTTGTGATTTGTCTTCTTGTGTTTTCCTTTAGAAATGATGTCAGAGGTTATTGGAAGATTTTGCAGATTTGCATATTATATTGTAACAAGCCATTTCCTGAACATGCGGCCAATGAAGTCTGGAACATAGATCAATTACAGGTGTAAAACATTTACATTTAAAGTTGTTGTGTTTGTTGTGTTGTACCTTGTCACGGTTCCCCACTGTGTTACCCTTTCCACGTGGACGTGGACATGCTAATACATGGACATGCTAATATTAGCTAACCAGATGCAAGCTATTTTGCAGCACTGATCTACAATCAGGCATCTCGTGAAAAGAATATTAAACCATGTGTCCGTTTCTGTATGTATACTTCACATATACATTAAATTGTGCCGACTAATTGTGCCGTTGAAAAAAATGACTATAGGATTCCCACTGGGGTTTGTTTTTCATCGATGAAGGATCAGAGGTCACTTTAGGAACTTCATTAAATATAATAGAGTTGAATCTCAATCAATATTGATTAGTCTAAAAAAAAATATATATATATATATATATATATATATTGATTAGTCACAATGCGTTCATATTCATTGATTGCATATTATGTGCTGCATTTATGTTATTTTATTGACCTGTGAAATTCCCAGTATCAAAATAAACACTAATAAAATATTTCATGTGTACCACTATTTCAAGTGTTTCAATTCAGATTTCTAAAATGTTTTTAACAATGGATACTATTCCAGACCATATTTTCATAAATATATTACAAGTATACATTTTATCATGATAATTTTCTCCCCATAAATATACCTGTAATGAACCCTTGTTTAGTTGGCACCAAATGTCCATTCATTGTTAAAAGTCATATTTTAAACATGCTACTAAAATCTACCATGAATATTTCAATATACATATAAATCAGTCTATTTGCATACTTCCAAAGTGTACTACATACCAACAATGCTGTATATAAAGAGAAACAAATACAGCATGGTTTCAGACATTGAGTCTCTCTACCTCTATTGTTTTGTCATTTGTAAAAAAAAAAAAAAAATCTAAAATTTCTTTCTTTTGTGTTAATGTCTGTTTTTAGTTAAACAAATGAGTTACTGCTATAATTCGGCACAGTTGTGCAACTCTGGGTAATAAATATATAATTACTAATCAGGTTGCTAAGAAATAGCTAAAACAGATCGAGATAATGTCAAAGAGTGTTTATTTATTTATTTATTGCTTAACTGTATGCTTGTGTCTTAATTATCTTTAACCTTACAGCCTGGCCTATTTCACTTATTGATCATTTACTGATTTTCACAACTCCCGCTGATGAAAGTTGAAAATCGGTGCAATTAGTTATTTATCACTCGGGCCACCGATGAGGACATCTCAAACGTCCGTCCAACACGTGGAACACATACATCATGCAGACAAAACAAGACCACAAAATCTCAGTAAACCCCATATCTCACAGTCGTGACTGAGGGAATTCAGACCACACGTGAAGAGTAACAATCCAAAAGACGGTTTGCATTATTCTGTACCTTATTGATCATTAAACTTTAGGAAGTTTCGGGTGCAGTGAGATTTTCTTAATTCTCTTCTGCTTTCCGAGTAATATTGCTGGAAATTATTTTTCATAAGTACCATTTTCGAGTGTGAGAATATGTGTGAGGTGAAGGCTATTTATGTGAGCATGTGTCATTGTGCGAAGAAGAGAAAATGGGTTCGTGAGCAATTGTTCATGCGTGTGTGCGTGCGTGTGTGCGCATGTGCAGTGTGGGAAGCGGAGGGTTGAAATCATTTGCAGGCCCCTCAGGTTTTTAATACACCTACCCTGGGATTGGAGGACGGGGGCAAAGCAAAGCTCTCAGCGCTGCGTTACGGCACAGGAGAACAGCTTCGCGTGCGTGTCGTTAATACTGTTCTTCTGACGATGGCTTGCGATACGGCGGTTTCTTTTGTGTCTTGTACAAGGTGAAACGTGAATGTGTTAGATATCCTGTTGATTTCTGTTGTCTTTTTTTCCATCTAGAAAAACGGTGCCGGATCTTCCTATAACAGCCTTATATAGTGACTATCACACTAAGATTGAGTGCTCCTATTGGAAAACTGCATCAAGTGAGCATTCGTAACACTTCTTTAAAGAAGTCAGAGCTGCAATTCAGCTAAATGGCAAGGCTGTGCTGAGTCCTCAAACACCCATTAACACTGATATCATACCTCTTTCACACCTGAAGAGTCAAAAAAACCAACCACATCCATATTCAAATATTCAGTGCAAAGAAACAAATCATAAAGTGAGAGAATGTAACACGAAAACAGACACGGTCCAATTACTCTACCAAGTGAAAGTCCTTTGAACAGACTGCTCTGTGTTTGGGAAAGGTTTAAAGGGATTTAGGTTTTCAAAGGATTCAAATGATTACTTTCATTTGTCCACTAGGGGGCACTTTAAGTTAACATTCTTAGAAAAAACCCTTCAAACCCTTGAAAAAAAGAAAGGTTATATATTTCGAAATGAAACCGCAGCAGATTGTCATCATTCAAATCAAAATCACGTTTCAGTTGAAAATAAAGCCGTCGTACATGAAATTGTCCAGATGTAACCCTATTTGTAATCTTTAATATTTTCATAAGTAACGGTCATTTAATTACACATTTTCTAGCAAATTACTGTTACATTTATTTTGTAATTAAATTACAACCCGTTAACTAGTTACTCCCCAACACTGCATGCAATACACAACCAGTGTTGGGAAGGTTACTTTGGAAATGTTATAGGTTACAGATTACAAATTACCCTATTCAAAATGTAATAAGCGGTGCAAATTTTCAATGAATTTATGAAAGTAAACTGATTACTTTTTGATTACTTTCATTTGTCCACTAGGTGGCACTTGGAGAAAGTGGGATATATTTTCGACACTGCACTTCTTCAGAGTTAAATTGTCGAAGGGCGGGGTGTTGAGTGGGAGGGAATGTGGGTCTTAGGCATATCTATCTATCTATCTATCTATCTATCTATCTATCTATCTATCTATCTATCTATCTATCTATCTATCCATCCATCCATCCATCCATCCATCCATCCATCCATCCATATCCATATATATATATATATATATATATATATATATATATATATATATATATATATATATATATATATATATATGACTGCGGGTTTCCAATTGTGCCATGTCACATGATTTACATGCAAGTCAATTAAAAGCGCAGAGGCATCCCTGACAATAAAGTGCAAGCTGATTTCTCCATCTGCTTGCCTGTCTTAAACAACGTCTTGGTGATGAATCTGAATAACAACCTTGTGGTTTGGTTTTTATGCTCCCGTCACATGAAAAAAAAAATCGTAGCCATGAATGATGTACGTTGGCCAAGGGCTCGATATTTATAGCTCATTCCAAAAAAAAAAAAAAGAAGAAAAAAAAAAAAAATTGGATTGTTCTTTTTCGCTTTGTGTCATTACTCCAGCCTGTATTCTGTGGGGTTTGTTTTCCCTTAGCCCAAATTTCTGACATGTAATCAATAGCTGTAGGCGATTGCACTTGCTGCATGCATTACTCCCAGCGTGAATGTGCGTAGCGTCCTAGTCAGGGGATGAAACATACGGCGTGTACGAAGACAAACATGGGAAGCTCGGCTCATTAAAACCTGCCGATAATTAACAAACAGGTTCTCTTTACATTTCATCACCGTATTGCGTTAATGTGCATAGACGATTGTGTGTGCACTGATCCATATCTAACAGCATCATCTCCTAGACCTGTTGATGAGTTGCATCTTTCAAGGGCAAACAAAGAGTGTGGGGGGGGGTGGATAAGCAACGCATGGGAGCTTTGAGAAATATAAGAACCACAGTGTGGGACATTTTGCAAGGGAGGGAGACGTGGTGGGAGAAGAGAGAACAGGATAAGTGAGTGAGAGAGAGAGAGAGAGAGAGAGAGAGAGAGAAACCGAGCAGGATGGAGTGAGGTGGGGTGGAGTGGAGGGGACATGCTGGATAAATCCTTACGACATAATGATTACGGCTCACAAGCCCTTGCTCTGACACGGAGTGGACGAGGGCGCAGGATTACAAACCGGACACAGTAATCCGCAGGGCCAAGACACAGCTCGCCGCCACAAGGACGAGAATCTCCAAACAAAACCACCCACCCACTCCCCCTGTCTAGTAGATACTGTGGTGACCTCTAACCTCAGCATTTACCCTGGTTTGAGAGAGACTAAACCACAAGCTTTACTGAGAGAAGAAGCGAAGGAAGCTTGGCTGCAGCTTCAAAGTTACAACCTGCAGCAAAAAAAAAAAAAAAAAAAAAAAAAAAAAAAGAGAGCACAAGTGGTTGCAGCCCTGCCCGCTTCTAGTCTGCCATCTGTCTGCCAGCCTCCACACCCCGCCTGCATCTGGAGTAATTTCAGCGTGTCCTTAATGACAAGAACACAGTGGACACACGGGCTGGAGAACAGGTAGTTCCGGATCTTCCAGAGATACTTTTCCTCCATGCTCCCAAAGGACCTCGCATGAAATCCGTGTTTTTTTCCCTACGGTGGATCATTTTTTGCATCCCTTTGGACTTTCACATGGACTCGGATGGAAGGTGAAGACATGCTTTTTTTTTCTTCCCCAAATTAACACATTTTATTAGTCACCTTGTGACAGAAATATCCCCTCTCAGTCATACTCGGCTGTCTAGACGTCTCTCTTAATACGTATTCATATACTCTACCTTTTCCTTTGCTCTCGCTCTCACTCTCGTGCCGCTTCCTTTCCCTCCCTCCATCGCTCCCCTCCCCTCCTATCCCACCCTCCCCTCACAGAACAAGATGATGTGACCTTCTGCCAAACTGCTCGAAACCATGCCACCGACACAGCGGGCTCCTCCATCCACTCTGAAATAGACTCAAACAAGTGCGGGAAGCAGAGAGCGAGCCGTGCGGAGGGAGCGAGTGGGGAGAGAGAGAGAGAGGAAAAAAAAGATAAAAGAAAAAAAAAAAAGAAAAAAAAAAAAAAAAAGAGAAAGAAACGGGACGTTGGAGTCACAGAGGAGGAATGTGTTGTCAAGAACCTGGGCTGGATGCGGTTTGTCATTGCAGGTAACATGACTTTTTCTGCTGCTCGGACGTGTGGAGTGAACAGTTAATTACTGGCACGGTGTGTTTTTTTGCGGTGCGCACAAAAAGGCGTCGTGTGTATTTTTAGGTAGGTGTGTTGTTGTGTGAAAGCGCCGTGCGACGAGGCCATGCATTCAGGTGCGCGCACACGTGCGTGAAAGTGCCCCGCTGTATTTCTTAAACAG
This sequence comes from Kryptopterus vitreolus, assembly GCA_030449085.1. Classification (NCBI taxonomy): domain Eukaryota; kingdom Metazoa; phylum Chordata; class Actinopteri; order Siluriformes; family Siluridae; genus Kryptopterus; species Kryptopterus vitreolus. The sequence continues at coordinate 13,663,781 of JACRUU010000004.1, read as the reverse complement.
GTGCTATGTTTTGCGAGGGACTTCATCCACAGGTAAGACGCTCGCTGGGACAGAACAAGAGATCCTGTTCGCCTTTATCTCGCAATAGATGTAGCCAAATATATGTATCCTTGTTGTTGTTGTTGTTGTTGTTTTTATTTACCCCCAAAAAAGAGACACAATTTGTCCCTGCACACCTGCTGGAATAAAGTAGATGAGAGTAAATGTAAAAGTGAAGGGAGACAAACTGCATGCACACTGAAGCGCTGACAAGCTGCAGTAATTACCTCCAGTCCACTTATTACTCAGCCGGGAATGCGTTTAGGACGTGGCCCGTTGTGAATGTGATAGCACACTTTTACCTAAGGGGGCTGTGCACCATGGGTGAAAGCATTTTATTGCCTTTTAATAAGAACGGGACAAATGACAGTAGGTGAGACAGAGGGGAAAAAAGTGTGGAGGATGGGGGAGGGGGGGGTGACGAGAAGGAAAAAAATGGCCAGAATAAAAATTTATATCCAAACGAATGGCCCCAGTAAAATTCTGTAACTTTTACAAGAATAATGTATCGTTGTACTGAATTTCATGGTAGTAGAATTTTATTTATATAATGACAAAAAAGATATGTATTAGAAACATGGCGCTGAAAATATAGACAAAATATTATCAAATATAAATGGATGAAAGTTGAAAGATTTCCTTTTCACATGGAAGTTCAAACTTTTCATGACATCATCCATTCTAGATGCCAGTATAATATTTGAGGTTAATTTTGTCAGATTACATACAAGGTCATATGAATGACATTGGCTTTTCTCGTGAGGCCGATCAAAACCATTTCATTCTTATTCACCGGAAAACGTCGACCTCACCTGCCCATTGTTCATGTAGCGCAAAAAACCGACTTTCTCCGATTGAAAACTACACTTCTTTCATCTTTTCCCTTTCTGATACCCCAAGCCATGTGTGTGCAAATGAATTTGAGTCAGTAGAGAGGTCTGTACACAGCCAACATATAGAAATTTCACATATTGTGTAGAGACCTGTAACACCATTACAAGTTACAGCACAAAACTGTTTTTTTTTTTTTGTTTGTTTGTTTTCTTTTATTACCGGCGATGTGGTAAAGTACCTGGCGAAGCATTAAATCAGTAAGGCATTAAGATGAAACGCCATCAAATACACTTTCTGTGTAAGGAGTGTAAAGAGTGCATGTGTCAGTAAAGAGGTATATGTTGATTCTGGCTTCCACAAATGTGCTGCACGTGAGGGTGCGTGTCAGCAAAGAGTTAAAAAGAGAGGCCTGACCGTCCCAGTGTGTGTGAATGGAACAGATGCATTGAGCCCAGGGTATGCTGGCTCAACATGGCAAAGGATGGTGCACCACACAGCAGGGTTTTCTCTCTCTCTCTCTCTCTCTCTCTCTCTCTCTCTCACACACACACACATCCTACTACTCACTCACTCTTGCAACCACATAACCAAATATGTGTTTATAGATGAGTATGCATTGACATTTCCATACACACGCACGAACACACACACACACCTTAATATCTTACACAGAACCATCCACTGACATAATTATTAATGGAGTTAATTAAGACTTAAATGGGCTTAAAAGCAAAATGGAAGAGAAGGGGATTTTTCATGATGTCATGAATGCATTAGATTACTAATTTTTACACATAATTCTATTGTATACCGAATATCATTTTTGTCTAATGTCTTACTATTGTTCACTGTTAACACAATGAGGTTAGTTGACAGATAGATAGATAGAAAGAAAACTATCTATCTATCTATCTATCTATCTATCTATCTATCTATCTATCTATCGATGAACATTCTTTTTATTTCAGCACATTCGATTTCTCATACACTTGCCAAAGCATGTCAGACAAAACGACTTGCCTTTAAGCCTACTTCTCACCTAAAGATGGTGCACGGCGTGCAGGTTATACTTACACTTACACTTGTGCAGTGACTTGCGTGTGTGTGACAGTTTTGCAGAAAACCTGGTTGACTCTGCCTACGAACCCCAAACCCCAAAGATCTAAAAATGTGCAAATCAAATCAGCAGCGAATCGCAGGTATTAAAGCCGATGCTGGATTCATCCATGCCAACCTCGAATGTCAATGTACAGGCAGTAAAATTCAATATGTGGCAACAACAACACACACACACACACACACACACACACACACACACACACACACACACACACACACACACACACATATGCAGCAGGGAACAATATTGATTCCAACTGGCCCAAAGCACATTGAATTTGTGGTAGAGTTACAGTTCTAGCCAGGGACGCACGAGCAGTTAAGCCGGTGATGAAGCCGAAACGGACATCAATACGACCGCACAAAAATTCCATTGCTGTGTACAAACTGGGTAACAAACTGCCAATTAAAGACTGTACTGGCCACTCAGACACCAGCCCCCGAGTCTTGCCTATAAAAGCTGTCACGCCAGCGTTCGCCTCCAGATGAATGACTGATACATATTACTCGGCTCCAGCTCATCTCAGAGGCGTCTCCTTGTTTCCCCACAAAATGACCTCCAGCTCTGCATCACAGCTTTCACTGATGCTTTGTCAGCGAGCTGCCACTAAGAGCCCATCGTTCTAATGAAAGCTTAAACATTTTAGAGCCACTGTTCCCATAGCAGGGCACTTTACATACACAATCAACATGTATATGTATATATATATATATATATATATATATATATATATATATATATATATATTATATATATATATATATCCTGTACATCAAAGTATTCTTTATAGTAAACCAGCTCATGTAGTAGGCACAAAGAGGAATGTGAGCCATTTGATTATACTGTAGAGGATAATAAACCCATTTTTAATGAGAGATGTGATAAAGAATGGGAAACACACACACACACACACACACACACACACCTCCAATATAGATAGGATCAAGGTCATGAGAGTGAAAATGCTCTCTTATGAGCCGCTCCACAAGCCGTCAAAAGATCTCTTTCTCTGTTTCTTTCTTTTACTGATCATCAGCTGGTGTGAAACTGGGGGAAAATAGCAACTTTCCACAGAGGCGAGAAAATGCAAGTCTCTCCAGTGTGATGTGCGAGCGCGTCATAAGCAGGAGCTCCAACAAAACCGTCTCCGTTCACGCACTAATTCTCAAGCTCACGCCTTTCACGTGTATTCGGAGACCGGAATGTCCCACATGCCTCCATTTGTATTCAGGCTGGCAAGCAACATGCACAGTGTCTGACGCCCTGTCCACTGAGGAAAACAGGAAAAAATCTGGCAGACTGTTGTCCAAATAAAAGAGCGAGAGAGAGAGAGAGAGAGAGAGAAATAAATCATTTTCCTTGTATACTTATTAAAAGTGCTTACCAGTAAAGAGGAATCATTAGGAACAAGCAGGATTGTGCATTCTTAGGCAAATTTTATGTGATAGAAAAATTGCTGTTTTATAAAAATAATCAGTGATGATGTGGTGTGATGCTGTAGTCATCCACAGCAACTGTCCTCCGTTAAACATGTAATTTCTATGACAAATTTGATCCATTGCAGTTACATTTAATGATGTGACATATACAAAAATTATTCCTTTGAGTTTCCGCTCAGTTTCTTCCTTATTTAAAAATGGACAAACCAGATGATTTTACAGCCATTTAATTACTTAAGACAGAAAATATAAATATAAATATTTGAATGAACACGGATTGAATTAATTTCTATTCATTCTTTCAGACATTTTATATTGACATGAATACTGGAATATTACAGCATTGAGGGGGGGGGGGGGTATTCAACAAATATAAAACAACAAAAAACCAATGTTTACCCACTTCAGCTGTAATGTCTGTGTGTATGTGAGAAGCGAAAAAATAAAAATGGAAAGTTCAGAACTCGCTTCTAATCAATAGTTAGTGTGGTCAAGAAATACATTCTATGGACAAAAATGGTGGGCATCAGGTTCTAAGGTTCATATGTGCTTTAGAACATGCTATTCCACCTTTAGTTCCTACATGCTGTTATAATGCCTTCTGCTTGTAAAGGAACATTTTCTTAGCACTTATTCAGTTACAAGGGTTTAAGTAAAGTCGAGACTTCCTGTGGTGTAGTTTGTGTTCCTACATTGCTGCTTCTTTTAAACTACTAAAGCTTGCCTTAGTAATGGGGCATTATTATGCTGAATAACACTCTTGGGTTTTACAGTTCAAGTGAAGGGAAAATACAAATCATCCTACAAAACTGCATGACTCCAAGTTGGTGGCAACAATTTGGTTGAGAACTCAAATATGTTTGAAAAAGGCATGTCTTGACATTTTTGTTCATAAATTATTTGTGTTTTAAAGTCTTATAGAGGTTTACAGGGACATGGTAGCCCAGTGCTTAAGGTGTTGGCCCCTGAACAGGTAGATCACAGGTTCAAACCGCACCAACACCACCAAGCTGCCACTAAGGCCCTTAACCCTGAATTTCTCAGTTGTAAGTCGCTCTGGATGATGCTGTAAATGTAAATTTATCTCTGATTCACGTGTCAAGCTGTTTCTTGAAACTTGTATTCAAAGAGTCATACTATTATCATTTTAAGTCAAATGAAGGGCAAGTACAGAGCTGCGGAGTTGTATTCTTTACTGTTGCTTCTTGTAAGTGACGGGGCTCTGGGCGGAATGTAAATATATATAGCTAATATAAAGTGCTTTATCTGTGTGCCACCTAACTTAATAGTCCAGCTTCAAGAATTTGTTTTTGAAACACTAAACTGCAACCCCACCATTCCCTGAATGTCAATCAGTTGGTTCAATCACGGTGTCCTTGCTCTTCTACTCTGCTCTATGTAGTTTGAGATGCAGCTCAGTAGTACACCGAAGAAACAGTAATCTGGTGCCAAGGACATCTATGAGTTAGACTGAATAGCAAAGTATTGTGTTAATATAAAAATTGCAAAAAGACTGTGTGTGTATGTGTGTGTATAACAAAGGAACAAATTTTCTATTTGTGATGTCATTTAGATGAGGAGAGATTCTGTTACTGGGTGCCACAACAACAGCTTAACCAGCATCTTTTGCTGATCCTCTGACACACACACACACACACACACACACACACACACACACACACACGCTCTACAATTCATTCATTCATTCATCTTCTACCGCTTTATCCGATCTTCCCTCGGGTCACGGGGAGCCTGTGCCTATCTCAGGCGTCTATGGGCATTAAGGCAGGATACACCCTGTATGGAATACCAACCCATCGCAGGGCACACACACACACACATTCATACACTAGGGACAATTTTCCAAGGTTCCAATCAACCTACCGTGCATGTTTTTGGACCAGGAGGAAACCGGAGAACCCGGAGAAAAACCCCCTGAGGCACGGGGAGAGCATGCAAACTCCACACACACATGGCCGAGACAGGAATCGAACCCGGACCGTGGCGGTTTGAGGCCAATGTGCTAACCACTAAGCCACCGTGCCTCCCCAGTGTTAAATGGAAATTCCGACCCAAGAGGGGGTACGGCCCTGGAGAAACGGCAGGAGAGCCCGGGAAGGGCCTCCGAAATCGGACGCCGAGCCGTTTCATCCAGACCGATCGGAACCCTCCGAGAGGACGCTCTCCCCTATGCTCTACAATATTTGATAGATTTACTTAAACTATAAATAACTAGGATTGGAGACTTCTTTATGAAAGGTTTATAAACTTGATTATATACAATTTGGATAAAATAATTCACAGACAACTTTTTACACACACAGACACACACACACACACACACACACACAAATGCTCTACAATATTTGATATGTTTACTTAAGCCATAAATTACTAGGACTGGAGACAAAATAAAAGATAAAAGAATTCACATATAACTTTTCCAGCAATTTTTGTTTGCCGTAAGTTGGCACTAGCATAGGATGCTCTTGGACAACTCAAAATATGTTTTGGATTTTAGATGGTCCACATTAGAGATATTTAACCTTGATGACAGCTTGGCAAATTCATACCATTTTCTAATCAGATTTGTCAAGGTCGTCACATAGAAAGGTTTTCAGTTCACAGTTGTGCCAGAGAAACATTTTTTGACCTTCTTAATATGCTTTAGGCTATCCGTTGTCTTGTGAAGACGAAAGAGTGAGTGCTACTTGTGCTACTTCAACAACTGTACAAATTTTATATTATAGCAAGAGACGCTCGGTCCGACATTAGATCAAGAAATCAAGCTCAATCAATCCGAAAAAATCTCAAGGACTTTCCCAAGTACAGTCGCCAAAACCATCAAACACTATGATAAAACAGGGTTCCATGAGGACCGTCCTAGAAACGGAGCCCAAGGAATACCTCTGCTGAAAAGCATAAGTTTAATACAATTACCGGCCTCAGAAAGTAGCAGTGTACATGAATGCTTTTTGGAGTTCAAGAGGCTGACCTTTTAACATACACTGTTTAGAGGAGATTGCATGACAACAACAAGCAGAAGAGATTTGCTTGGTCCAAGAAACAATGAATGGACAGTGGATTAATGAAAAACTATCCATTGGTTTGAAGAGTGCAAATCTGAGATGTGTGACTTAGAGAGGGTGAATGGACGGTTTCTGGATGTGTGACTCCCACTGTGAAGCATGGGGGACTTTAAAATCAACTCCCAAACTCAGAAACTCAGAAAACGACCCTTGTTTTTGTGCGTTTTATCTGTGCATCGTGGTTTTCCTGGGCATTTAAAAATGCATGCCATTCATGTATTTGTAAAAAATGATATAGGAAGGAAAACGCATAAGTATAAATGGTTCATGAAAGTCTATGTTGTAAATGTTTTTGTAACCATACAGTATATGCGACCAAACCAATTTACCTTAGAGTCAGTCAGTCGCACAATCAGTGTTTGTTGTTTTTGTTTCATCGTCACATGGGTAATTAGGTTGCTTAAAACGCATCATAACACTAAAGCGTCTGTTTACTTCCTGGACGGTATCCGGTGCAATCTCACTTAAAACAAACACAGAGATCATGCTGATGTTTGTCAGTTTTGTACATCATTTTCAAATCAAGACTACAAACAATTTGAGTATGATGGTTTACTTGGGCTTTTGATGTTCATAGAGATTTCAGGTCATTATTATAGCATTACGATAACAATATTGTATTAAGTGTAGATCTATAATGCAAAACATTCATACATTAATACTGAAGACATCCAAATGATGAAAGAACACGTATGGAATTTTATAATAAACAAAAATGTCTTTTCCCATTTCTTCAAGTGACCTTTTGCTTTGATGACAGGCTCTTAGTCAGCCTCACGAGAGTTCTCAGACATGTATAAGGCTACTTTTGCTTGTCACAATCTAACTCGTTACAAACCATCTCAACTAGACTTGAGATCTCAAGATGGGATAATTGTCATCTGATGCAGTACCCCATTACTCTTCTTCATAGACATGTAGCTCTTATATTACCTCGTGGCAGTGTTGGGAAGGTTACTTTAGAAATGTAATAGATTACAGATTACCAATGACCCTGTTCAAAATTTAACAAGTAGTGTAACTTTTCAATGACTTTATAAAAGTAAAGTAACAGATTACATTTGATTACTCTTTGATTACTTTCATTTGTCCACTAGGGGGCACTTTAAGTTAACATTTTTTAAGAAAAAAAGTTTCAAACCCTCGGAAAAAAAATCGGTTATATTTCTCTAAATGAAACCGCAGCAGATTGTCATCATTCAAATCGAATTCACGTTTCAGTTGAAAATCATGGCGTGGTCTAAAGCACTGATTTTCCATGAAATTGTTCAGATGTAACCCTATTTGTCAATTTTAACAGTTAGGTAACTGTAATTTAATGAATTTAATTTATATATATATATATATATATATATATATATATATATATATATATATATATATATATATATATATAGTAATTAAATGATATAACGCCATTACATGTAACTAGTTACGCCCCAACACTGCCTAGTGGTGCATGTGGGGTCTGAAACAAGGTTTTCTCTTTAACACAAGACTTGTGTTTTTGGTAAGTGATTCTTCCCAATAGTCTACTTTCTTAATTTCATTTTTCATTTTTTTTTTCTTTTCTCTTAGGTGCACTGCTTCTTTTATCACTTTCCCATCTTTTGACTGGATGGTCAGGGACCACATTTTTTGCAAACAGCACAGGGTTTAATAGCTGTTTTTTTTCATTTTCCAATGACTGACACAGGAGAAGAAAAGATAGATCAGAATGTATTGCATCAAGTCAAAAAAGGAAATATATTTTTCTCTAATTTATAATAACACACTTGATATCACCCAGGGGATTGGTTCCACGTTTATATCCGGTTCCTCTCAAGGTTTCTTCTTGATACCATATAAGAGAGTTTTTCCTTGCCCCAGTCCCCCCAGGCTCACTCATCAGGGAAAAATACACATAAATCATTTATATGAATTGTTTTTTGTTCTTTAATTTTAAAATTCTGTAAAGCTGCTATGAGACAACGTCCATTGTGAAAAGCGCTACGGAAATAAACTTAAACTTGACCTTGAAATAGAAACACATTTGCTGCTGAATGCAAAAGTGTTCTTGTTAGGATTGGTGAATGCTTGAATAGAGATCACCTTACTTTGCTTTCAGGAAAATGTTAGATGGTATAGAAGGTAGGTTAGAAATCAATTACTTTACCCAAAAGAAAAAGAAAAAGATCCCCCACAAGGGCAGTTTCTCCAACTATAACAAACAACACAGTGAAAGAAAGGGGGTCAATAGGATTTAAATTCTGTTCATGGAGGTTGTGAGAGACTACATCTCACCGGGCGATGTCTCCCCCTCCCTCTCACTGTCTGTATTTGTGGTCTCTCCATCCTTTTCTGTGTTTGCATTATTCCAAGTAAATTGACATTTCCCCTGCTTTTTCAAGAGAAAAGGAAATTACTGGGACATTTTGCATCAGAATCACCCACTGATTTAACATCCACATATAACTTAATTACACAGTGACCTTTGTATTTGGGTAAAGTTAAGCTCATTACTCGTAAATTCTTCAAGAAGGAAAGTACCAAAGGAGTTATAAAGGAGTAAAATCCTTTTGGGTTTTAAGATCAAATTAGCATTGCCAAAAAAAAAGGCGCTGTAATTTATCACTTTTACTACTGTCTAGTGTTTTACTTCAAGCCAAAAATGATAGTTAATGCAAAGAGCTGACTGAGGATTAATAGCTTTAGCTTGTGTAAAGGACGATCGTGGAGTGGATGAGAGTTTTTTCATTGTGGTTGACATTAGTAAAGATCACTCTTTGAAAAATGAGAAAAGGTCTATCTTAGATATACACATAACTGCCTGTCTGTAGGTTGTTTGCTCTTTACCATGAAAATGGAACTCAACTAAATGAATCAATAAATTTGCCAAAGCTGATACTTTACTCTTGTGGCATGTTATTTTGGGCAGCATTTATTTATTCATCTTCTACCGCTTTATCCGATCTTGGCTCAGCTCGTGGGGAGCCTGTGGATCTCAGGCGTCCTGGGTCATCAAGGCAGGGCCCATCGCAGGGCACACACACACACACATTCATACACTAGGGACAATTTTACAAGGTGTCAATCAACCTACAGTGCATGTTTTCGGACCAGGGAGGAAACCGGAGAACCCAGAGAAAAAACCCCTGAGGCACGGGGAGAACATGCAAACTCCACACACACAGACATGTCAGAGACAGGAATCGAACCCCCAACCCTGGAGGTGTGAGGCAAATTAGTGAAACACTAAACCACCAGGGGGGCTTTCACTCTTAGAAAAAGATATTATAAAATAAATGTTCAAAGTAGTTTCATTTGAACAGTTTAAGATGAATGTATGTGGATAAATAATATGGGAACTTCTAAATAGAGGCCAGAATATCCAGTGTTAATATCATTTTCAGTACGGAACATCAATCTGGTATGGTGAGTTTTCTGGCTCCAACTGTACAAAATAGAATTCAGAAATGGTTACTGAGAATCAGAATCTTAGACCAAAAGCTTTTAAAAAGATTGTTTACATACAAAAAGTTTGACCAATATAAAAGTCAATTTATTCTGCAATTTCTCAAATTATTTGGAGATGAATAATACATTTTATAACATACCAAATTTATATTCTAAAATTTACACCAAAGTGATCGTGTTGAGAGTTAAGCATTACTAATGATGAATGAATGAATGAAACATTCAGCAGGAAAAGGGAAAATGTTCTGTACAACGTAAGCATTCATACCTTTATACTTTTGTGCATTTCCTTTTCCATTCAGAAGCATTGTCAATCCATAATTACAAATAAGAAATTAATTAAAGATCTCATTTAGATACATATTCAGACCCATTTTCAATAATTGGTAATACCACTATGTTCAGATGATACTAACCATTGTCTTTTTATGTTATGAAGTGATGAAGTTTTATGTTATTAGTTACTTCTGTTAGACAATGTTATTGTGCCTTTACCTCTCAGGACAAAGACGTAGACTTAAAAACACAACACTGAAATTGTTGTAATTCATATGACTGTAGTTCATTTTTTTGTATTAATGTTATGATTATCATTGTCCTTGTTGGTTTTTCCCACTGAATTTTGGTGAATATGTATTTTTGTTTTTTTATTTCATGTTATTTCATTGTATATCATTTGGTCAAGAAATAAGGAGCATTGAAAGTGGAACACTCAGCTTTTACTAACTTTTACTATGAGCATGCTGTATTTTAATTTATTATCCCCAAGTTGAGAATATAGTGGTGCAGGCTGGAAGGACCAAAATGCATAGCCACCAACTCGGAAGTGAGTGTGGAGAACCGGAAGTGTTGGGAAATTTGTACCATGACAGGAAAAAACAAAAGAAAAAACAGTACATTCTCAGCACAAAATCTCCACAGAATATAATAGGTAAAACACCTTTGCCTTTGCAATACTCTTGAGCATGATGAGCTTTTCTCAACATGAGAAAGATCTGATTCCATTGTAACTCACAAACCAAAACTAATTATTCTTTTCCATAGAGATAAGCTTCTTTAGTGTCATTGCATAAGCAACAACTTTTTGCATGAATAAATATGAAACAAATAAACGATCATGCTTGCTTACATGCAAAACTAAGCAGCACCCATCCTGTTAATCATATCAAGGGTGAAATGTCTATCCTGTTAAAGCTATTGATCAAATCGGTGAAAGTATATGTGCAAATACTGTGACACATACTAATGGCTTTCATAAATCTGTCTGCCTTATTTGCTGGGTATCATCACAGAGCAAATCCATCACTGTCACAGAAACCAAATTCTACAGGCATGACTAAAATATTGGTATACTCTTGTACTCTGTACTCTTTCAAACCCTGTACTGCCTTGGACAATATGGACAGACTGTATGTGAACTGGTCTTAATCATAAGCCCAGAGACATACAGGATCCCCAGCCTTATGTTTATAACCAATTCACTAAACAGGAGAAAATGTTACAAGCGAGATAAAATGAAAAATAGTGCATGTTTAATATGAAGCTTCTATAACTCATAAGCAGTGGTGGATAGTAAGGAAATAAATAAAACCCTTTACTGTACTTAAGTATCTCTTAAGTATATCTGTACTTTAGTGAGGTATTACCATTTGGAAAGACTTAACTTCACTACATTTCATAGTCAAACGTCTTACTTTTTTTCATAATCACATTTAGAAAAATCAGTCGTTCCTTTTTTTAAATTTTTTTTTTTTATGAGCAGATAAAAGCTTAGGCACATGACAAACCAGCAATCAGGGAGGAGCGCTCTCTTTTGAACTAGTTTTAAATGGTGCTTGTTAATATCTATTTAGCACCAACATACAGTTCAGTAACATTTAAACCGCAAGCAGAACATTTTGAGAGGAATCAATGATGGAGGAAACTCCTTTCTTGCCACAACCCCCGTGGGCTCTTATTTGGGCTTGTGACCATTTTAATATATAGCAGTCAGTGTGTGGCCGAGTATTATTATTTTATGAATAGATTTATGTGATAATAGCAACATTGTAGTCTTTTCACATAAACCAAGCGTATAAAGCAAGATTTATGACAAAAATGATAATGGGAACATTATAGCCATAATGAATCATTGAAATTTGGATACTTAAGTACATTTGAAGGTGAATACTTTTGTACCTTTAAGTAAAAGTTTCTAGGGAGCACTTTTACTTTTACTGGAGTAATGTTTTACCAAGGTAATCTCTAATTCAAGTCAAGTACATGGTTTGTGTACTTTGTTCTACACTGCTCAAAAACATGCCACCAGATTAAAATAAATTATAAAATTCTCCCTTGAGTACCTTCATATTTAAATGAAAAACCCACTTAATTCAAAATGTATTTATTTTCAGTAACTTATATAGCGTTTTTTACAATGAACATATATATTTAGAACCCTGATCATCAAGCCAGAAACAACAGCAATAAAACAGCATGAAACCTTGAGAACAACCAGAGCTTGAAATGAATATGTCCTCTTTTGGTGACACCAGGGTGATTATGAGTCATTTCTCTTCCACGCTATATGCCACTGTAGGCAAAGACGAGTCAAAATACTCAGCCATGGTTACGCTCTAAAAATGGCTGACACCTTCAATATTTACCAGTATACCAATTTGTTGGAAAATCTGTCATTTCTAAAGTTCGCTTTATAATAGGCAGTAACAGAGTGGCATACCTGTGTCTGCATTTGTCAACTGCCTATAAATATTTATTTCTGTACTTATATATGGACTTACAGCAAAAGGAAATGTTTTGTTAGCTAAAAAAAATCAAACAAACCAAGGTACTAATTCAAACCATCAAAAACATGACCAGGCAGTTACTAAGGATAAACAAGAGAGCACTGTTATGAACATGACTGCTGACCCATGAACTTCATCTATGACTGCCGGCAAAAATCTCTTCTTCATGTGACCTTTGTTGCATCCTGCAGGGTTGCGCCTCTAGTTTCAATTACATACCATTCTGTGATAGAGCAGGGAATATGATTATAGAAATTTCGAAGACAAACATGAAATATGAATCGATCTCTAAAGCATGGGAGAAATAAAGGGGGGGGGGCAGTTTATACACATCCTTCACTCAAGCACAGGTACAGACACTTTTAAAAGGTTGATCAAAGGTGAAGTACTGACTGAGCCATGCACTTAGATGGTTTCTTTGTGGATCCTGACAGCCATTCTACCGTTCTTCAATAAATTAACACAAAAGCGTAAAATAGTGCAAACAGTATCGACAGTATTTGCATTTCTTTAGAACATATAAAACTAGAATGTACAAAAATGTTCCTCTTCAGGTCACATTGTCCAACTACTAGTCTAAAAATCACTGCGTTAATGACATAATAATGGCCTGATTTGATAAGAGTTTATCCCGAGCCTTATTTACACTCATACTGATTTTGTTTTTTGTCTAATCACCCTTAAGCTACCTTATTTGTCTTCTTCCATAGTTCTAATAAAACCAGAAAAGCTGCACTTGTGTCCCTCAGTTCATGTATGACAATCTTTATCATACCTTGCTCATGTAAAAAGAATTCTGGTACAATAGTGCTTTAGGAACATATCGAAACTGGCTGTCAGTGGCGGTGATGGACAGTTGGACCCTTGGATTGTGCTGCCTGAGGTGATGTGATGACAAGTAGACTTAAAACTTGTGGTTTAAAGGTTTGTCTTGTGTCACAAATCACAACCCAGGTTCAAAAATAAAGATGATCTGATGTGATAAGATGTGACAATAATAATGCTGCTTTAGGATGTTTTTGTTCAGATGCCAAGCCAAGAAATTCCATCTCAGTTTTCTATCTCCGTCTACACTACACAAACTTTTCTTTTGCGAAACCATCCAGTGACTCAACTTGACAGATTTAACTTTGAGATTTCCTGCATACTTTTTTTATTCTGAACTTGCAAGACCATGGCATTGCCCAGGTACCACATTTTGTCCATCAGCCATGTTATTCAAAACGCAATATTGTCTGTAACGGCACAAGACGGTTTTAAACATTGTTGCGCAATAACACCAAGTGCGCTATCGTTTCATGCTACTGGGTTCCTGCTTTAATTAGAGATTTGATTTGCATGCTATGTCACTGATATTGCAGCTGAAAGGTGTGCGGATGGAATAAGTCAGAACAGTGAGAAAGTGATTTGAAGGAGACGAGACTTAACCCAATTCAGGTAGAGGGGAAGCTTTTTTCTTAATGTGTTCTAAGCAAAGTAGGATTTACACTCTCTCTCTCTCTCTCTCTCTCTCTCTCTCTCTCTCTCTCTCTCTCTCTCTCTCTCTCTCTCTCTCTCTCTCTCTCTCTCTCTCTCTTTCTCTCTCTCTTCTCTCTTCTATATATATATATATATATATATATATATATATATTTTTTTTTTTTTAATATAGATTTTAATAATATATATTAGTGCTCAATTTTCTATGATAGTATATGATTTAGAAGCATCTATAGAAACAATTCTGTGAGGCTGTCAATTCCCAAATGCTAATGATGCAATATTTTAAGTATTAAAGTTATAGGCAAATCTCCTATCAAGTTAAAATCTTAATTGATTGATTTACACATGCAATTGTGGCTTTTTTATATAATAAATATAAATGATACAATATAATACATTTAAATAAATAAATGTATTTATGTATTAATATGTATAAATGTATTAATGTATAAAATGTATTAATGCATAATAAATAACATTTAACTTCAAAATCTATGAATAAAAATGATGCATAAACATTGATCTTCTAGAAAAATTGACATACCTCGATAAAACACTGGATATTAGTGAAACTACTGAAACACTATTTAACAACAATATGAAGAAAATAAACAAGCATACAAACACACACAAAAAAACGTTATGTTATGTGGATGTTATGTGGAATGTTATGGTGAACATATGGTGTAGTAGGATGGTTACTGTAATTTATCTATACTGTAACTGGTCCATGTCAGTCCAGTAAATGATATTAAGCTTTATTTGCCTTGATATTGTTATTATTTAACCTGTAAATGACCCACTGATGATTTGAGTTTAGGTCGCATTTACATATGCTGGCTAACATGTATGTGCATATCCAGGCCATATCCAGTCCACAAAAAAAAAAAAACCCAAAAAAAAAACCTTTCCTCAGAATGATATTTATTGAAATTTTTCTCACGGTCTGCTATTCCTCTCCAACTGTTCCACTAGAGGGTGGTAAACCAGCAAGCTTAAAGAAGAGCCTCGACTCCTGTCCATGCTTTGCAATTAAAACCTGCCTGAAAGGAGACGATGTTCCTGTTCCCAGACCAAAATTTGAAAGCAGAAAGATGTCAGTTGTGTTTGGTTTCTAAGTATGAAGTGATATTAGAGTAGGGGAGACTGACATGGCAGAAAGCAGTTTGTGGATTGTTTGGTGCCAAGCCTGGTTCTTTGACTTCCTGCTTTGATCTAATCTGGGCTGTGTGCTCTTAGGCCAAGCTGTACTCCAAAAGAGCCAAGAGCAGGACAGAAAGAGACAGAGAGATGTGTGTGTGTGTGTGTGTGTGTGTGTGTGTGTGTGTGAGAGAGAGAGAGAGAGAGAGAGAGAGAGAGAGAGAGAGAGAGAGAGAGAGAGAGAGAGAGAGAGAGAGAGAGAGAGAGAGAGGGAGAGGTCACGCATTTGAAAATTGCTACTGACAGAAACTGGGAATAGGCAGGGAGAATGACACAGTTTTAAGCTCTGAGGGTGAGGGAATGAGAGAGAGAGAGAGAGAGAGAGAGAGAGATGGAGGGTGGAATTGGACACATGCAGATTTGTAGACTGGATTACATGTCTAGGGAACATAAATTTAACATGGATGTGTGAGTGCAATTTAAAATTCAGGAGAAGATTATAACGGTCAGGGAAAGTGTATGACAATTAGTTGAGGAGTTTGGTACCGGTCTCACTTACTTTGGCTAAAGGTCAGGTCTCTATAACTTCTTGGCTGGGTGTCATTTATGCAAACTCAAAACCTTTTCTTTCTTTTTTTAAAATCATTACAATTTTTGATAATTAAACCCATCTCTATTACTAATATGCATTAAAAAGTCAGAATGGTATTCCTCATCAGTCAGTAAATACAATCCAAACTAATCCTATATATCTATATATATATATATATATATATATATATATAGATATATATATATTATATATATATATATATATATATATAGATATATATATATATATATATATATATATATATATATATATAAATATATTGAGTGATTTTCTGATATGGGATTTGATACTGATGATAATGATATGAGATATAACATTGCCTCGCGTTTCTGTGTACGATACATGATATAAGCCACAACGTATTCAGTAATTCACTTTAACTCATAATGAGTCATTCAGGCAATCTGTTTCACATTTGTACAGAAAATCCGCACGCAGTCGACCTTTCTCCTCCACTCTCCTCATCGTACATGATTATATGTGTGGAGAATAACACATAGAACCAGCCAAGGGAAATTAAGTCCCTATTTGTTTCTTATTGAACCTTTCAAGTGTTTTACAGAGTAAACATATAGTATATAAACAGTCATTTATTCTTATGCTTTATAGTGGTGAGAGTCATACTCTATTCTGAACATTTCTTTCAGTACATAGTAAATACAATCCAAATTTAATAAAAAAAAAAAAAGATATATACAAGGAGGGAATATACCTTGGATGGAATACTAGAGTGTGGTAGGGCAACTGCGCACATATTCACATCCAGGGACAATGTATAGTAGAAATGGCTGCAATCTGTACTCTAACAAGGTCTCCTGTACTTGATGCTAATGACCAATTAGCCAGTAATATACTGATGCAATTCATTCATTCATTCATACATTCATCTTCTACCGCTATAGCCGATACTGATGCAAAAAATTATTCTTTTTCTAATACATTTTCAGTGTTTTCGCTGCTTAAGTGCATTGTATTTATAATTCACTTTAAATATCACAGATTAAATTTTATTAAATAGAATTAGTAGAACTTTTGGGTGCTTTTTTGGGGACTTTATTAGATCTTTGTATATACTTTCCTTATTTAATAATAGTGTCTTTAATGTATAGTTAAAGTGCACTTCTCAGTGACTGACAAGCAATTAATGCAAACTAAACTATTCTTGATGTCAGATAACAATACACTTAAGTGTGAATTAAATATAATGTGACTAAACACATTTACAGTACATTAAAGAATTTGGGGCATCATACTTAAGTTGAAATTAAAATCAGTACTAAGAAACCTGTGCACTTCTGTAAACTTCTATAAAAATAAAAAAAACTCTTGACTTGACTTGACTAAAGCGCAATAAAAACAGTGATGTAAAATGTATGCCTAAGTAAAGCTTAATTAGGCATTAGCACAAAGTGCATTGTCAAAATGTAAACTTAATTGTGTTTAGAAATATTGTCATTAAAGTGTACTCTACTTAAATTGTGGTATTTAATTCTAATTGTAATATATCATCTGCAAGTGCACTTTATCAGATTTGTTCTTTTTCACAAGGAGTTCCATGCACCACCATGTCAACTCCAAATATGTGAATATACACTTTTGGAAGTGTGTAAAGTAAAACACTCAGAAATAGCAACATTTTTGGACATAAACCTACAGGAAAAAATACTGAATCTAATTCTACTAATTCCACAGGCAACATCTGATATCATACCTGCTTTAATTATATATTTTGATATGAAACTGGCATAACACTTGAGTCGAGTGGTAAATTTACTGTATTTTCTCATACACTTGCGTGCTTAAGGGCTGATTTAGAGATGACATTAATACTATAATAACTGTAGCTCAGAGTAACATAATGGTGATGATACAGTATGTGAAATGTCAAAACCATCCTAAATCTAATTTAGGGACAGAGAAAATATTCATAACTGTCATCACAGTCACATGATATTGATGGAAGTATTCATAAAAATTTTATGAGAGTAATAATACCTCACTTGGCAAGCAATGTCATATCATAACAATTATCGCTCTGACGTATTACTTCAGCACCGAGCTACGCTCTGTTGTCATGACAATTTACATAAAATAGCCCAAAATATGTCCAAACGCAGCTTCATTTCATTTATGTATTCTACTTGGACTCCAAATTGGCAGACTTTTTGACAGCAGACACCTGTTAGGAATGTTTACACAGGTTTATGGCCGTTCTAAAGACCTACAGATGTCACACACAGCCTTATAAACACTTTCATTACAAGAGGCATACCTTTAAATAATGCCCTTCGTTGAATTGCTTGTATTAGCAACCATAATCATGCCTTCATTTCAGTGAAGACCAACACAGGGACACTTCCTATGAGGCAGGGACACACCTTGGATGGAACACCAGTTCATAACAGGGCATCAGGCACACGCTGATTCCCACCTAGGGATAATTCAGAGTTATTGGCATGTTCTTGGAGATTGTGGGGAAACCAGTGAACCCAAAAGAAACCCATATGGACATGTAGAGAGCAGGCAAGATTTTTTATAGACAGCAGAGCAAGCGGAGTGGCCTCTGAAACTGTGACACGCCAGCCGTACCTCCTGAGCCAACAGATTCATATAGAACCATATATTCATGTATGAATAGAATATTTTTGGATGGTATCAACATGGACATTGAACCAAAACCTCAGCATCTTAAAAATACACAATGAACGTTCTGTATATGCTGCATCCAGTGATCTCATTTTAAAGCTGGTATAGGGAATATGAGCATTACCATGAACGTCTCTGTCACATTTGATACGGTGATACCACTGTCAGGCCATGGGCCATGACACGGAAAGGATTAGAGAGGATTATCACACTAGCCCATAACACATGGTAAATTTGGTCAGCATGATAAGATTAGTCTCACTTCCGCTCAATCCAAAACTAAAGCAACAGGATGTCTGTAATCGCTTGCTTTGAATTCTGATAGACGCATACTGTATGTCTAGTCAATGTCGCTTTAATAACAATTCAACAGTTATGTATGAACATAACTGGGGAAATTGGTATTTATACAAGCAATGTGTAAAATCTTGTTGATAACTCGCAAAAGGATTCACCCTTTTGGTTGCATGTTCTATGTTCTAGTAACTCATCGACACCCAGGTTGAGTAGTACAACACATCAGGGAACTGTATTAAAACAGAAAATCAAATCTATCAGCCAAAAGCAGGAAGGCTAGAACGGACACCGATTTTTTTTTCCAATCCTCCACAGTCCAGTTTCAGTGTCAGTAATTGCATGATTAAGCAGGTGTTTCTAATAAAGCAGAGAGTCTGTAGAGAATCCCCATTATGGCTGTAACATCACAAACTGATGAAACGGGTTGTAAATACTTCGGCGATGCACTGCTTAGAGAAGTCTTAAACGAGATGAACACTACAGCCGGACAATTCCCGGCAGCAAAAATGTCTTGGCCCCTTAATGAAACCCATGACCTTTTCATTTGGAGGATTAAGTCCGACTGCCCTATAAAATTGAGACAAAAAAGGAGAGAAGGCATCGAACCCCATGTTCACTGTTTAGTAAAAAATGAGATTTTATTTCATGGTGTCCACCATCTGTTGTGCTGTGCTGTTACAGAGCAACGGCTGCGAGTGCAGATGCTGTCCAACGACAGGGCACAGGGCGAATGCCCCAGTCTGCACGTGTCTGTCTAAAAATATCTCCTCTCCGAGCCACTATACACAATGCATGAAGTATTGGTATTGCATGAATTGGTATTCATCTTGTTCAAAAGGGGAAACAGATTAGACTATTATTTCTGCATGATTATAAATTGAAGATGGAATATTTGGAGATAAATTAAGGGTAGCAAAATAAATGTGTGACCTACAGCATTCGCAATATACAATAATTGAAGAGCCTTTACTTGTCACATAGACATTAGACCACGGTGAAATTCGTTCACCTATCCCAGCTTGTTTCGGAAGCTGGGGTCAGAGTGCAGGGTTGGCTATGATACAGCACCCCTGGAGCTCAGAGGGTTAAGTGCTCAAGACCCCAAGGGTAGCAGCTTAGCGATACAGAGGCTTGAACCCCCCAACCTTCCAATCAGTAGCCCATTGCCTTGAGCTACCCTTTCCTCATTAATTCCCAATTTACATTTTCAAATGAATTTGTATACACTGGTTCAATAGTAGATATTGGAAATGCTACAATTCTGTCAAGGTCTTCGCTAAACAAAGCAAATTATTCACTAAGCACGCTATTACCGAGCCACTGGGCATCTAATCCCTGGTAAGAGATCACCTAACAAAGCAAAATTTCTTATCTTGTTCTCTGCTTCTTTTTTCCTCGCAGGCAGTAGGCGAGTGAGATGGGCGTACGTCTAGGCCTCCTGAGCGATGCTCTGTGGCCGCCACTGTTGTTGTTGCTGTTGCTCTGTGCCTGGCACTGCTGCTGGGGCCGGCCATTCACGATGCCTGATCCAACTGTGAATGTAGCTGTGGTGTTTAGCGGCTCTGCCTACCAGGTGGAGATTAAAGGGCGCCTGAGCCGGGAGAACTTCCTGGACCTGCCTCTGGAGGTGAACCCTATCACAGTGCTGGTAAATGACAGCAATCCCAGGGCACTGTTGACTCGCATCTGTGACACACTAGCTGCTAACCGTGTGCATGGCGTGGTCTTTGAGGACAACATTGGCTCCGAGGCCGTGGCACAGATCCTGGACTTCATCTCAACACAGACATCCGTGCCCATTGTAGGCATCAGCGGGGGGTCTGCAGTGGTCTTATCCTACAAGGTCAGAATTTGATACCGATGATACTTTAAATGTGTTGTATTTTACATGAGTTGCTAATAAAAAGAAAGCTTTTTTCACTGTCGCATAGGTAAAATATAAACAAAATAGCCACCTAAATACAAATTTGACCACCATGACCCTGACTAGACCATTACTAAGGCTGCTACCACAACCTCAAATTGCACATCCCTCGGGTTTCATATCCCACTGTAGTTATGCTTTTTGCCTTTTAATAAGGGCTGTCAAAATGAATTCTATCTGCGCTAAGATTATTAATGCATAATTAATGCGACTATTTTTATTACAAATATAAATAAATGAATACAAAAGATGTGAAATTAAAACCTTTCTTTGCTCAGATGTTAAAAAAAATAAACAACTCAGAAAATATATTTTTAATCAGTAAATATTCATTTTACTGATGTCCCAAGTCTCAAGTTGGTGTCCTGATGATAATTTAAAACATCATAATTAGGTTAAAACGTTTACGTTATTTCTTTATTTCTCACATATGCATTACAGGACAGTGAAATTGTATCTTTGCATATCCAAGCTTGTGTCTGGAAGCTGGGGTCAGAGTGCAGGGTGAGCCATAGTATGGCCCCTCTGGAGCACAGAGGGTTAATACCTTGCTTAAGGACCCAAGAGTGGCAGCTTGGCAGCCCAGTGACTTAACCAATGAGCTCCCTAAATAAATAAACATACATTTGCATAAAGTTTATCTATATTTGTGAGTAGTTTAGGGTACATTTAGAAAAGATACAAATGTGTGATTAAGCTGCGATTAATCACAAATTATTAATTATTTTTATCGACTGACATTCCTACTGCATGAAATTCTTTTCTTTATGCACAACTCTTATCACAACCCCATGTAAAAAAAACCAAACAAACCATGTGTTCATTCCTAATAATAAATTCACAATGAGTTACATCTGTATAAGCAAAATCTAGACACAATATAGTGACATGTCTGTGGTTCCCAGTGAGGCAGGCACAATGTCCAATTTGAGAAAAGCAAAAATCCAGTACATTGCTGGGAGAATTAGAATGATAATTAACAGAGTCATGACTGTCATTATCGTTAAACATCCTGAGTTGGTCAGCCCATCGTTGTTGACTTTTGGCACTGATATAAGAGCTCACATGGATACAGATAAATGCCCTCTGCTGTTTCTCACTGTGTGTTCCTGTGGAAATAATTTACACAAATTAGGTGCATCATATGCTAACAGCAAGACTCGTATCATCTCTTTCAGTCAGATAACTCAAATATGGGAGCAAATTAAAAAACACAAATTCCACTAGGAGTGTAAGGGAATAGGCTCATAGCATCTGTAGATAATAGGAATGTCAAAAAAAAAAGAAAATAGAAAATGAATACTTGGGCACTGGGGAGCTCCTATTGAGAACTTCAGCTCCGCGCATACTTTATAACACTACAATTTCCCTTTCACATAAGCACTACTATGAATCACATAAGTGATTCTGCTCCAGTGAACAATTCATTTTAAAAGTCAGAATTACTAATAAAAAGGAGCCATTTGTAAAAGTGACCCATGTGGAATTGTCCACAGAGCCCCATAGGATGGAAAATTACGAGCGTCTTGCAGGGCTCAGCTACAAGGCCAGATTTTAATTACAATAAAATCAGTGCCCTTGCAGATTACCTCCCTCTGATTGGTAATGTGTGTCTCCTTGGAATATAACCAGTCAGAGTGAAACAAAGCAACTCTACCAACTCCTTGTGGAGTAGAAAATGAAAATGCTCACTAATATTTTATGGCTTCTGTACTGATAATCGCATACAAGCTGTGAAGAGAATGTGCAAAAAAAAAAACCTCCCAAAAAAAAACAGCATGCTTTTGCAGTTCCATCTGTTAAACTAAGGTCCAGATATTGTTTGTGTGTAGATTATTTTTGGTTCCATGAACAGTGTAATATTATCGACATGGCAATGGCCTTTCAAAACTCTCGGAACGGACTGAGACAAATGCAATGTGTGAAACACAAGTGTTTTTAACAACTGCATGAGATGGCCAGTACATTTAATAGGATAAACATAAGATAAGATAAAATATATTAAGAATAAGATAAGAGGAATTTACCATTCATTCGCTTGATCTGCTGGACAATAACCAAGAAATATTCACACATGGGAGTTGGAGGGAATTGGACATCATGGTCTCCACAACTTCATTAGATCCTAACAGATGCTTGGGTAATAACACTCTCACCACGTTGCTCCATATGTTACTCAAGTTTACTCCCCTGTCCAATAGCAAAAAGGATTTTTGCAATTTGAAAGGAAGATCGGGCATCTGTTTGGTCTCTCTGAGGCAATGAAGTGTCATTTGCAGTGTTATATTACCCCCTGAGGTCATTTGGCCTATAATTATCCAATTTTTTTCTTTTACAGCCAAAATTGTTAACAGGTCCGAGCAAATTACAAATAAATAATGTATCACTATCTTCTGTGAAAGGACTCAACCTGTATTGTGCCATTGTGTGCAGCCCCTAGAAGCAATGCCTGGGTTTGAATCCCAGTTACTAGTTACTAGTCCAGTCACTAAAGTTACATTAGGCTTCTTTTGGAATGAGAATAAATGCGAGGTAGAAAAGTCCACAAAGAAATGCAGGACAAAAATAAATACATAAATAAAAGTCCAGCAATCAATAAATAGTACAAAATATCATAGGTTAACACCAGAATTAAATACCACTAGTGAGTGATGTGATGCAAATTTTCTAGAGTTACAGCCTTTTTCATAGTGTGTGCAAGTATGTATGCGTGTGTGTGTGTGTGTGTGTGTGTGTGTGTGTGTGAGAGATCAATTAATTTAAAGTCTGGATAAAGCTTGAGTAGTGGTGATCAGTTGTAGGAAGTGGAGTCTGGGAGACAGCCATGTCAAGAGTTGACCTGATGCTGGTGGGCATCATATGAACATACAATACCAAAGCCCCTACTATAATGGACACATTAGTTGTCATGGGGAGTAGGGGGTAGTTTAGTGGTCTAAGGCACTGGGCTGCTGATTGGAAGATCTGGGTTCGAGCCGCAGTATCGCTAAGCTGGCTGTGGGTCCTTGAGCACTCTGTGCTCCAGGGGTGCCGTATCATGGCTGACCCTGTGCTCTGATCCCAGCTACCAAACAACAAGCTGGGATATGCGAAGAAAAAAATTTCACAGTTCTGTAATGTATATGTGACAAATAAAGGCTATTCTATTCTATGTGCAAACCATAATTTTCCGCAGCAATTCACAATGAATTTATTTGAGTCAAATAGCGGAATGATATATTAAAGATTTCTTCATTGGTTTTAGCATATATTTATTTTAACAAGAAAGAGCAAGTCATCTATCTATCTATCTATCTATCTGTCTGTCTGTCTGTCTGTCTCTCTGCCCGTCAGTCCGTCCGTCCGTCCACAACACGAACAAATGCCAAAGAAATCATACATTTAATTTTCCACCAAAACAATATTAAAACAACTTACTGTTTAAACTCAACTGGTACTGTGTTCTATTTGGAGGCTGGTTAATTATTAAAGCGTCTGGAAATAGACCAATGCTGCTTGTGGCTTTATCGTAAAATATTTTACTGCCAGTTGGCTGCTTTTAATTCGCAGTTAGTGCTGATACTTTACCTGAGCATGTGGGCCGGGTGTGATATTGGTTTACATGATTAAGGCAGCCATTTGAATTCAGCTGCTTTGCAAAGTCAGAGTGAAGGCTGCTGTATAATCCCCAAAATGTATATTTTATTTTGTACCTTTTGAGCGATGCTACAATAGAGATTATGTTTTCGGACCTTTCGCTGTAGTTTTGATGAACCGCCGCCACCGCCTGAGTAGTCTGCAGATATTTTTTGAAGTTGACAGTTCAAATGGCTGTCATAATCAGTACATAATTATTCACACAATGAATCACAAACCTGACCTAGCAGACCTTTACAATGCACTCATGCCGCGCTGACGGCACACGGTTTACATTGTGTTGAGCTGGCAGAGATGGACGGAGCTTGTAAGTGTTTGAGCAACCAAGGTCGGTGTTCAAAGATACAGCTTATGTGGCGCAGCTCTCATTAATGCTCGCCATGGCAGAGCCTCATGGCACCATGACAGCTGTCTCAGGTTCAGGCTGATTAAATACCCTTTCTCACTGTGTGCCACCCTGCTGCTTAGCCTGCCAATTGTAGAGGAGAAAACATGATAAAAATCCACACTGATCTGTGGCAGACAATAACCTTGATGTATAAATAAAATCCCCATCTTACTATATTTGGTATAATTTCCATAGCTAATTGTGCATAATAATGAAATCATGATCCAATAAATCATTTTAATTCACGTCCATTGTCCTCAAAGAATTTGTGGCGACTCATTGTGATTTTGCGGTTTCTTAGAACGACTTTTTACAAAGTGTCTCTGAATGATATGGCTACATCAATTAAACAGTGACTCAGTACAGGATGACTCAGGATGAGTAATACGTACGTGCACTATTTCCTTGTTCAATATAAGCAGTACAAGATGTGATCATACTGAAGATTGGCTGAGCCGTGATTCACCCACCTGTAGGGGGTATGTTAATTAATTATCGCGTTATTTATAACTGTTACAGCTACTAACCATGAGGGGAAATGCAAACACATGCACGTGTAGCCATCGCATTGAATCTTTCCATATTCTAAAAGATGGAATGGTGTGTGTCTTTTCAGCAGGAAAAATAATGATATTTATTTTATATAATTTATAAAGATGTAAGGGGGCATGGTGGCTTAGTGGTTAGCATGTTCGCCTCACACCGACAGGGTCCGGGTTTGATTCCCGTCTTGGCCGTGTGTGTGTGGAGTTTGCATGTTTTCCCCGTGCCTCAGGGGGTTTTTCTCCGGGTTCTCCGGTTTCCTCCCCCGGTCCAAAAACATGCACGATAGGTTGATTAGCACCTTGGAAAATTGTCACTAGTGTATGAATGTGTGTGTGTGTGTGTGTGTGTGTGCCCTCCTATGGGTTGGCATTCCATCCAGGGTGTATCCTGCCTTAATGCCCATAGACGCCTGAGATAGGCACAGGCTCCCCGTGACCCGAGTGAAGATCGGATATAATGGTAGATGATGAATGAATGAATGAATATAAAGATTTTCACAATTAATTTGCATATATTTATATTATTATTTATATTATTTAAGGAATGTTTTCACGTTTATTTTCTGTGACTTCACTCTGTCTGCTTCAGGTCCAAAAATATATCACAGGTAATGCCTGATTAGATGCCACGCAGAAGGCAATACTAGTCTGTCAACATTGACATTTCTTAGATGATCCCATCATTACCACAGACCTGCCCGGGTAAATGGAAGAAAGCAAAGTCAGGCTATGAACCTGGGAATATTGAGCTCGATTAATATGCAGATTAGGGCAATTACAATATGCCATCATTGACAGATTTGCTCTCGTGCTTATCTGGGAGTCATAGATTGAGAGCATGGAACCTCATCTGTTGTCTGTTAAGAAAATGCAATATGTGAAGTTTCAGACAGTGTTCACAAAAAATCCGGTGAACTTGATGGTAACTCGCAATTCAGATTAGCGAAGGAAAGGTTAAAATATTAAAACATTACAACTGTGTTCTGTCTATCGGATCTAATCAGAGCAAGTGTCCATAGAGTGGCTCTGAAACGAGAATGAAATCAAGGCACATTCTTTATTGCCAGGCAATCATGGATTGATGCATTACTCATGTCACTGGCTGCCCTGACAGGGAATAAATCAATGATAGTAATAATTTTTGAGAAGCAGGCACTGGGGATGTCACCATAGAAGATGGGGCAGCGTAAATGCAGTGGCTTATAAGTGAAGGACATTGCGTAATAATACAAACACACACAAACACCCACATATACATATATTATATGTGTAGCGGTAGTTAGAGGTGGTAGTTAGAGGTGGTAGCTCAGTGGTTAAGGCATTTGGCTCTGGACTGGAAGGTCGCACGTTCAAATCCCACCACCACGCTGCCACTAGTGGGCCCAATTTTGACATTTTGTACACTTGCACAAAATCAAGGATTTGTTTGGATCAGAGTCTAAAGTATGATTAAACAATTGTACCAATCATCCTTATTTACACAGTAAAACTAAAAGAGGAACTGCTGGGTTTCAGGCAGAAAACATCCACAGACTTCTACTATAGTGATGCTGTGGAAGACAGTTTCACGTCACAGGTCATACAACATGGAAAGCTAAAGCAGCAACAAGACACAAGGTAGCTGTACTGCATCATCATCATCACTGGCATTTTAAAATGTGACCGTCGAGCTTTCAAAAAAGATGAACTAAAATAAATATATACACAAAGAAACTGCCAATGTTGACCGTAAATGCAGTAGTCAGCAAAATAAATTCATGCCAAAGATGAAAAACACATCTTGCTTACTTCCCTTTGACATAAAAATGGACCGGGCTGATGAGTCAAAATTATATACCGAAGGGCTGGAGAGCAGGACGATAATGAGGGTCTGCAGGCAACAGTGAATCATGTTGGATGCTTCCTGCAAGATTGAGGCTACAAATGGAGCTTGTCAGTATTATTGTTTTCTCAATGGCGAGAAATATAGGCAGATAATTATAAATCATCCAATTCCACCAGGGAGGTGTCTGATTGGCCCCAAAGTTATTCTGCTCCAGGACAATAACCCCAAACCTAGATCCAATGTCATTAAGAACTACAGTCCTAAAAGTCCTAATAGTTTTGTTTCCTAAAGAGTGCTGGGATTCCTGGGACTTTCTGTGATTGCAAGAAGAGACAGAAGAATTTGAGGCAGCCTACGTCTACCGGTTGGTTCTCCATGTTTGGAACATCTAGCTTGCCAAATTACTTAGACAACGTGCCTGGAAGTTCAAGTGTACTTTGAAAAATAAATGCTGTTTTGGCCACAAAAGATGTCCCACTATATATTTAGTTGATGTTGATTTCTCATTTAATTTCTGATTTCTCATCATGTACTTTATATTCTGTTAATTAATCAAAAAAATCAACTATTAACATGTTCATTTTTACATACACATATAAACAGCGTTGGGGAGTAACTAGTTACATGTAACGCCGTTACATAATTTTTAAAGAAGCGAGAAGAAAGAATAGCCTTTATCTGTCACATATACATTACAGCATGGTGAAATTCTGTCTTCACATATCCCAGCTTGTTGTTGGTAGCTGGGGTCAGAGCGCAGGGTCAGCCATTATGCGGCGCCCCTGGAGCAGAGAGGGTTAATAGTTATTCGCTACAGTTACTGAGAAAAAAACGTGTAATTAAATTACAGCTACTTATGAAAATGTTAGATTACAAATCCCAACCCCCCCTCAACAATTTTTTTCCCGTACCCCCTCTCCCCCTCCACAGTTTGATGCAGCTTAATTCCGAGAAATATAACCGAGAAATAATTATATATATATTACTATATATATATATATATATATATATATATACACACACACACACACACACACACACACACACACACACCACACACACACAACACACACACACACACATATATATATATACAGAGATGCTATGACCTACTTTATGTTCGGTTTGGTTTCTGAATCGACTCTTTGCCTTGGTTTATTTGCCCAGTTTCCTCTTATTGTTCTGCTTCACGTGTATTTCCATACGTAGAGAACTTAATAGATTTGAGCTTCACTTTTTCCCCTCAGTAGTCACTGTGACCAAACTGCAGCACACTGTAACTTTTCTGATGCTTTAAAGAGACCAATTTCTTTTTTTTTTTATGCATATTCTATTATCTCGGAGCATTGACCTATTCCGGTTGAATTTTCACTTCAGTGGATTTTTACTCCCAAACTTCAAAGTCAGGTCTTCAGGACAAACACTATTCAAGGAAAGACTGCGGGGAAACAAAATAGAGGTTTGATAGTGATAGCTTCGGTTTCAATATTCCTATCTTTAGCATCAGAACAACAAGCAACAAAGTTTATATATCTATAGAAAGACAGAGTAATCGATTGATCGATAGAAACATTCAATTCATTTAGTTGGTCTGATCAACTGTGGATCACACAGACTCAGCAAAGATATCATTCATTCATTCATTCATTCATTCATCTTCTACCGCTATATCCGATCTTCCCTCGGGTCACAGGTGAGCCTGTGCCTATCTCAGGCGTCTATGGGCATTAAGGCAGGATACACCCTGGATGGAATGCCAACCCATCGCAGTGCACACACACACACACACACACACACACACACACATTCATACACTAGGGACAATTTTCCAAGGTGCCAATCAACCTACCGTGCATGTTTTTGGACCGGGAGGAAACCGGAGAACCCGGAGAAAAAAACCCTGAGGCACGGGGAGAACATGCAAACTCCACACACACATGGTTGAGACATAAATCGAACCCGGACCCTGTCAGTGTGAGGCGAACGTGCTAACCACTAAGCCACCGTGCCCCTGCAAAGATATCATTTCCATTTAATTTTTTTTTGGAAGGCAAAAATGTTGTTACTCCACCTAGACACTAACTCAAACCATCAACCCTGGAACATTAAGGCAGCATTGCTCAATACCACCAAACCATCCTATTAAAAATATTAATGATTTAAAAATATTTAAAAAAAAATATATATATATATAATACTGTCTTATTGTACACTTATAACAGCACTTATAATGACTATTGTAACTGACGGATTAACCAATTAACAGACCGTTGAGTATTATCAACATAATTGATGTGTAACTGGGCATGACTACACATACAATGCACTTGCTATTTTGAGTCACTCTCCTAATATGCCCTTAAAGTGTTTCATATTTAGGCCAAAGATCAGTCAGTGAGAAAAGCTTTGTGATTTTTAGAGCATTGAAAGGGGTCATTGCATACCGGGTGGAATAAACCAGAACATCTCTCATTTCCAGTTACATGAGCAGGCTTAGCCTACTTTCACAATGCTCCAAACATTCTCTTTGAAGGACACTAGACCATGACAGCAAAAACAGCATTATGTGTAATGCTCTGAAGTATTGTGAAAATGGTGACGTGGTAAATGTTCAGGTGAATGAAAATCAGCTCATGGAACCGAGATGAAAAAGATGGGTTAGATATCTGCCTTTCAGCAAGCCGTTGTTAAAATACCTGGGATGATTTCTTTTTTTATGTTATTTACAGTGCAAATTCTAGTTTATTTTATATTTTTACCAAACAGTAAGAGATATTTGGCAAAAAAAAAAAAAAAAAAAAAAAAAACAATCACAACTATAATACAATGATTACCATTTTTCTCCCATGATTATTATGAACCATATTGGAACAGAATGGCTTTGTTTGTGGTTTAATGTGTTATTTATCCTCTTCTTTTCAGGATGACGGCTCCAACTTCCTGCAACTGGGTGCTTCCATTGAGCAGCAGGTAAATGGCATGTTCAAAGTGATGGAGGAGTACAACTGGGACAGTTTTGCAGTGGTGACTAGCCAGTACCCTGGTTACGAGGTCTTTGTGGACTATATCCGCTCCTTCACAGATACCTCCTACTTTCTGTGGGAGCTACAGAATGTACTGACTTTTGACATGTCAACTGATAGCGTCAACGACCTGCGCGCACGGCGTCTGCTACAGCAGATCGATGCTCAGGTGCTGCTGGTTTACTGCTCATTCGAGGAGGCTCAGTATCTCTTCAGCATGGCCAGAGAGGTGGGCCTGGTTGGACCTGGTTATATTTGGATCATTCCCAGCTTGGCAGTGGGCAACCCCAACCTGCCACCACCGGATAGCTTCCCTGTTGGTTTAATTAGCATCATCACAGACCGATGGAAGATGAGTCTGAGGAACAGGGTGAGGGATGGTGTGGCCATCGTAGTGAAAGCGGTGGAGAGCTTCCGCAAACACAGAGGCTTCATTCCTGATGGACACGCTGACTGCCAGTCCAGTCCGTTACAGCCGGACAGCAACGATACACTCTTCAGGTAAGTCAGGAAGAAGGAGGGACTAATCAAAGGGATATCAAGGATTTGCAGTACAGCAACAGTAAATTCAGAAAATGTATATTTATTGATTTTTTTTACAGAATGACTAGCTCCTAACTGACTGTCACACGCTTGTTGTTCATTGGCTGAAGGTCACAGACGTTTGTTTGCTGTAATGTTTGGCTGTTGCCTTATTCTTTTGGTTTTGGTGTTGTGCTAGTGGTTTTGCACTTGCTTTTTCAGTGGAGATGAATCCGTTTTCGAACACCTCACGTTTAAGCATTGCATTTGAAGTGCATTAGCACCGACACAACACTTTGCCAGAATGTTTGAGATTTTTGCCACAACAAATTTTCAATCTTTAATACTCACACAGAGAAACCCTATATAAGCTCATGTGCTGGAGACAGAGCTAAGAAATGTTTAATTTACACTCTATTTCATGCATGTTATGCATGTAAACAGATCATTCGTTAATATTTGACAAATTACTACTCAGGAAATGAAGGAAGGAATACTTCATTAATACTTGAGTTACTATTATCGAACTATTGCAGGTATCTATTCATGAGGTTCTGTATGACTGTATGTATGGGTTCATTATTAACTGAGAATACGTATTGGATGAGCAACTACAATAAATTGCAATAACGCTATATTTATAGGTTCCTGTTTATTCTTTGCACAGTCACAATATTTGTTAACTATAGAACAGTGTTCTATTATACTGTAAATTAATTATGTATACATAATCGGGTGGAAATAAAAATCACACAAAAAATATACTTTTTCATGCCAGTCTAGCATCAAGTACCAGTGGCAGTGAACACAGAGCAAATCCTATTTGATCTAAAAAAAAATCTTAATAAGCCAGAGAGAAGCTGAGCTTCAGGGCAGAGACTGGCTGAATGTAGAGTTTAGGATGAGTCAAGGTCATTGCATGCAGGAAAACCGAGCACGCTCGCCAGTGACATGAGTCTACACGAGTCTAAATCGAATGACGTACATAGCTTTATTCCACACTATGAGGGAGTTCTACTTTCCTCCCTGCACGCCAATACTGTAATTAATATAGAATCAATACGTGTCAACGACCAAAAAAAGAAAACTTTGTAATAACTTTCAAATATCCACTGGCAAAGCGGATTCTAAACAGCAATCAAAAAGTTACTTAATGCAACTGCTTAGATTTTGTCCAAAAGACATTTGTATTTTTAATAGTTTGTGGTAAGACAAAGTTGCTTTATAAGACAATGCAAAAATGGACATTAAGATATGGAAGCACTGATATGGTGGAAAGGGTTTTTTTTTTTATGTATATGTATTTTTTTTTCTAGGCTTTATTGGAATTGGAGCATGAACACAATACAACTGCATTATATCCACTCTCATCAACAGGCCATAGACTGAATCAATTTTAATTAAGCCTGATGATAGTCATCTTGCGATTAAGTCAATTCAGTTGTTAATGCGTTTACGGCGGATTGAGATTACACAGGCTTCACAAACAGATGAGGCATAAGCAAACATACTGTACTGTAGCCAGCAGGCTGAGGTCATGAGTGTGTGTGTGTGTGTGTGTGTGTGTGTGTGTGTTTTCTAATGCAGCTTATCCCTCAAGTCCCGTTCTAATTGGAATGTGTTTTCCAAAATCAGTTCCGGAATAATTTAGAGATTTTAAAATTAAAAATCCTTAACAAAATATGAATCTGAATAGGACCCAAACATCGGTCCTTTTGAAGATGGATAAAAATGGTACTTTGTTAAACTATAAGAACCGAATTGTTTATTCACTATGCATTACAAACAGTTTTTATTCGTATGGGATATGAATGTAGATAAGGATTATGTTTACCATAATTCTTTATTATTCTTAGGCTGCATAATTGTTTTTTTTTAATGTGGCCTACGTCTAGATTAATAAATTCTCAATTTATTAAAATGAAGATATTTCCTCGATATTGCCTCATATTGCAACAGCTCTAGCTTCAAAGCATTGATATTATTGTTTAAATAATATATTTAATAGTGGCAGCACTGAAAGTGTAAGTCTTAAATCAAACGTGTTCAATCAAAAATGTCCAATATAAATATTACCGATTTCTTTTTACAGGCACATGTTGAATGTGTCTTGGGATCACACAGACTTCTCATTCAACAGTGATGGATACCTCGTCAACCCTTCCATGATTATAATCACACTGGACCGGGACAGGCAATGGGACAAGGTGAACTGTGCAATCCTAAACACATATAAACATTACAGAATATTAATACATTATTGTATCATTCCTGTGAACTTAATGACAATTATTTTTACAGACTGAAACATTTTAAACAAAAACACAAAATGCGATGTACAAGTGAGATAAGTAAGAGTGGCAAAATGAGTGTTTGGTCAGTGTAGCATTGAAATTATTGTCATGTGTCATCACAGCGCACTTTCGACAAAAAGCTTGCATTACTTTATTCATTTCACGACTGAGATTATTTAGATCAGGCCTGTTCCATATTGGAGGGTTGTTTAAGTGAAAACGCTGCACAACTCTGAGAGCATCTATACACTTTCAGTACCATTGGAGAAGCCATTTTAGAGTTAAGTGCTTTGTCCTTATGTATATATATATAGATATAGATATGGAGAAGTAGTATACTATATATAATAGATGTATTATAATAATAGGTTTTAGCCCCAACACCACCACTGTTGGGCCCTTGACCGATGTCCTTAACCCTCTCTGCAATAGAAGGCTGATCTTTTGCAGCATTCTCACCTTCCTAAAAAGCTGGCATTCGTGGAGAAGTAATCTCACTGTGCTGTAACCTATATGTGAGAAGAAAAAGCATCTTTCTTTCCATTGCATTCAATTAAAGCACTTTATTAGAAACAATATCTACAAGTGTGGTTAGGGCCTCGCTTTGCTCTTAAAGCAACTACAGTTCCTAATGTCTTGGATTACGCAAGCTGTTGGAAACATTCCTTTAAGGTTCTAGTCCATGCTTGGTTCCTGTGGATTGTTCAATTGCATTTCCATGCTGTGAAACTTCTGTTCCACCACATTCCAAAAGTGCTATATTGGCTTCAGTGTTGATGACTGAAATGGACACTGATGGACAGTGAAAAAATAATTAAATATTGTACATAGCCAGCACCAATGCTCAAATTAGCTGTGCTTTATTTGATAACTGATCAACATTAACAGGTCGAAGGTATGCTAAGAAAACATTCTTCGACTGTTGTTGGTGCCAAAATCATCAGTGTGTAATCATTTTTCCCCCCAGTCTTCAGCTCCCCTTTTTTGGTAAGCTTGTGTCCATCTGCCTCATAGTTTGTTGGATTCTGCATTTTGCGAAGCGTTCACCATAATTGTACATATATGGCTGCCTGAGTTACTGTAACCTTTCTGTCAGCACAAACCAGTCCATTCACCTCTACCTTCAACAGGACATTTTTAGCCCACAGAACTAGGTCACTCAATATTTGCTATTTATTAAACCATTATGATAATAACAATAAGCAACTTGTAAATCATATGTTTTAGTTGTTGACGTGAACATTATCCAAACCTCCTGGAATATATCTGGATGGGTTTACTCATTGCACTACTGCCACATTTGATAGTTGCATGAATAAGGTGTACATTAATAGTTTTCTTTCAAAGCTTGAACAACAACAAAAAAACCCTATCTACTAATGTTTCTGCCTTCTCTGAAGCTTCTCTTGTGTTTATACCTGTACCATTTACTGGAAAGGTGTTTACAGTCAAAAAGCAGACTGAGCTGTTTCAGAGAACCCTCTTTTTTTTAAACTGATATATTTTCATACGTCTATTCAAATGATAATAAATGACTCCAGCTTTGACAAACCTTGATCACATTTTGCACGCTGATAAAACGTTCAGCCAAAAAATGATTCTAATGCTACGCATCGTTGCTCTTACAGACGCGTTACCGAAGGCAAATCCCGCGGAGAACTGATAAATGTACGATGGACGGATATGTATTCTTAATGTATTATTTTGTGCCTAAGCCACATTTTTCACAAAGGTTTCCGTTTGCTGTCACTTTGCTAAGTATAAATGATTTCCTGGCTCCATTTCCTGTCATCTATGAAAAGTGATACATACAATTTAGTTTTTTTTTTTCTTCTTTTTTTTTTAAAGAAACCAGCAGACATTCTATGCTTTCAAATGACTTGCACTATTGAGCTGGAACTAGATTTAGCATACAAGAGCAAAGAATACGTTTTAAAATTAACTAATCACATCATTTCAGCCTGCGCGTTTAAACTTCCTAAAGTGATTTTAGCACTATGAAAAGCAAAAACTTCTGGGGGAAAATAATGGGCTACGCTGACGGAGAAGAGGTGCTTAATTTTTTGGGGGGGCACTTTTTCAGTTTTCATTTCCATCGTGTCCCTTGGGGCAGTGTCCATTCTTTTGACTCATTCTCATATTCTCATTCGCTCGAGAGTTGCTGAGTCCTTGATCTCGCTCGCCGTTCAGATCTATATCTACGCTGCGCCGCAGACTGATAATTCACTCTACGCTCATGTTGTGCGGCAGAGGTCATTTATTAGGCAGGTAAAATCACCACATGGCTCATTTCAAAAGCTCTGGGGCTGACAGCTGAAGACAGGCCGTCTTCAGCTGTCAGCCCTTCATATTGGGTGTTCACGTCGACTTTCGGATGGACCTCTTTTCAAAAAGACAAAGGAGTGACCTCAGGCATGCAGGAAAATATTAAACAGTGTGTGATGGACAGATAAGGATAAGCAACCAGGAGTTGAACTTGGGTGAAGCCCAAGTGCACTGTGATTTAAACCTAAATCTGCAAATTAAATCTTCCTCTCTGTTTCGCTTTTAAATATGACTGCCAGCTAGTCCGGCA
Source organism: Kryptopterus vitreolus (assembly GCA_030449085.1). Classification (NCBI taxonomy): domain Eukaryota; kingdom Metazoa; phylum Chordata; class Actinopteri; order Siluriformes; family Siluridae; genus Kryptopterus; species Kryptopterus vitreolus. The sequence goes on along the minus strand of JACRUU010000004.1, from coordinate 13,628,108 downwards.
AAATCTTATTTCATCTACAATATACCCTTCAGCAAAATCTGTTTGACTTTTGTCTAACACAACCAACACAAAAGGGACCAGGCTAGTGTACAAATCCCCTTCATCAGTGTATTCCCCAAATCTTTACAAAAGAGAACCACCGTGCCAGTGAGAAATTGTGTCCTATGAATAATTTTGTTCTAGGATTCAGAAGCAGATTAAATCTGCCAGCAGGTTTGGTCACGAACAAGCCACAGGGCTGCAGACCTGTTTCAACCGAGTGCTTTTGGATCAGATTAAGGCTCCTGAGTACTCATTGTCGACACGCATGACATTTTTAACAAGGAAATTCCAAGGAAAGCTAGTGGTGAGCTTGGAATTCCAATAAGGACTTCTTTCCTTTGTCCACGCATGCTGAAAGGTCCACTACACTGTGGATAAATCTCAAACAGGCAACATTCAAGAACAATAATATTAACAGACAACAACGTGTAAGCATCAGATTTATTCAAATATCTGTCCTCAGTTTCTCAAGATTTCTGATTAGTTTCGACCTAATTATTTTTATCCTCTAGGCTTTTCTTTTCTTGTTTCCTGGCTAGTGGTTTACATATTAATGAAGACATTAAGCCAAATCAATGTATGCTATTATGTTCGCGAGCAAGCACAGCAAAATATAACGAATACAATTATAGACAAAAAATTGTTTAATTAGCCACAAAATAATTAGCAAACCACTGTCCAAATATGTTCCCATCATTTCCTTCCCACCACAAAGTCTCTGTCCTGTTTCAGTGCTTTGATAATGTAAAAATGCTACATTGGAATTTAACAATTATGAGTATTTAAAAAAATAAATAGAGTGTGATATGGATGTACTGCAAAGGCATTCCATTAATTTCATTTTGCCAAAGGAAATAAAGCTACCATGTAGGCTTAAAGGTAAGCACCGCCACTCCTGAGATGTAAACACCAAGTGAAGCAGATATACAGATGGTGCAAAAACAGACATTTGATTATGTTTTAAATAATGGAATACATTTGGGAAATGTTGCGTGTGAGATGATCGACAGAGTTATGGCCACACTGATCTAGTTTGTACGTTAAAATGCACAATGGATGTCAATTTCATGAGAGATCCAATGTACGAGTTCAAATATTTCAAGAACTATTAACCATGTTCTGCTTTCTTCAGCTTCTTTTTAACACGTACACGTTGTTAACGCGGTGCATGTCACTTCACTTGAAAGTCACTTCAAAAGCACAAGTATTTCTAAAAGCCACCTTCAATACGTGTCACGGGGTCTCAACTAGACTGCTTTCATCAATTTCGATGTCAAGTTGACTGAAACCCTGAGTCAGCTAACACTACAGAGATCAGCGAATAGAGGCTCGACATTATGTTTCATTATATAACACTATGTCAGGTTTTGTCAGTACCAGTTATTATATTGTATCCCTGACACTAGCATTTCATAATTCTCCTTATTACAAGACGAAGACACTTGATTACATAAGGACAAAGTTACGTATAATTGATCTGTGAGTAAATTTTGATAATTTACTTCAATAAGTCACATTACCTTTTTGTGAGTTAGATGTAATGAATTAAGCTACAAATGCATTAAGCTAAAAACAATGATGTAACAGACATATTTATAAAGAGTAACTCTTGATTATGCAGGCTTACATTAAGGGTTCATACATTCATACATTCAGACTCGCTTGCTTCGGGCTGAACACAGGCACGGATAGTCGTAACTGGGGGAAAATAGTGTTTATTGAGGACAGTGAAACTGAAAGTAAAAAAGAGAAAGTGTTTGTGTCATCGAGGATCAGGTGAGGATACTCTCAGATACCAGGCGCTGAGAGGGTCTGGCAGGTATTCCTCATCCGCATAAGCCGTCTCACCTGTAGTGGGAGGTCGGGAAAAGAAACATTCGCCATTAGTCAGGAGCCCAGACGTTCTCCACCTCAACTGCCGCCGGATTGAAGATAATGAAAGTGCCACTCAGGGATAAGATCCAGCTGTGTCTCGTTAAGGACGCCCCGCCTCTTTCTCACCCGCACGGGTTGCGCTACCCTTGCGGTAGATGCGGCAGAGGTCCATCGTATATATAAATATATATATATATATATATATATATATATATATATATATATATATATATATATATATATATATATATATATATATATATATATATATATATATATATATATATATACATACGCACACACTCTGTACATACATGCATACATACATATACACATATATATACACACATACATAAATATAAGTACAATTTATAAGATTGACAACTATGAAAACATATTGATCTGTAGAGGGCTTGCAAGATTTTTTGAGAGTGGTTTGCAATCATGGGATCATTTTTGTTTATTGTCTCCTGGATCCGATTTTCTCCTCTGCTCTCCAGGTGGGAAATTACGAGTCTGGTATACTGCAGATGCGTTATCCCGTCTGGCCTCGGTATGGAACGTACTTGGAGCCAGTATCTGATAACCGCCATCTAACCGTGGCCACTCTTGAAGAGAGGCCATTTGTGATAGTAGAGGCAGTAGACCCCATCACCGGCACCTGTCTCAGCAACACCGTGCCCTGCAGACGGCAATCAAACAAGACTGAGGCGTAAGTAACTACATGTTCCCATTTTCTTTGATGGTTTTATTGACCATCACAGGCATAATCTTATTTGTGCACAAATTACTTTTGCAAAAGGACTTAGTGTTGTAATAATGAGCGCCCTCGTTTTTTTTTTTTTATGAACTATGAATGAGATGAGACCGTTAGTGGCCATTACAGAGTTTTCATGACAGTGTGATATGACAAGAGTGGACGTTTCGGAGTTAATCATTTTTAGCAAACTCTGAGGTCTATATCTAATATAAAATGTGATGCTTTTATTCCTGGCATGCAATTCCTACTTATTTAGACTAAGTGCATAGATTTTATAATGACAAGGTCCCAGTTTTGTGAAAATAAGATCATCTAGGCACCAAAAGGACTTTAAACAGATTCCTCAACTAGATACAGATCAATGCAATTTAGTGCGGAGTAACTTTGGTGGAAATTGTGCTGGTCAACAAATTTGATAACATCCTGACTAGTAAATATCCTGCTTCATAAATAAGTAAACAGATAAATAAATACATAGATAAATACATTAAAACAAGGATAACATCTGAATAAAAACCAATGAAATTGTCATGCAGTACAACCTATAACTACTAAGAAAGGGAATTGAAATGAGCTACAAATTTCACTGCAGTGTTTATTAATCGGGGCACGGTGGCTTAGTGGTTAGCAAGTTTGCCTCACACCCCCAGGGTCCGGGTTCGAATCCCGTCTCGGCCATGTGTGTGTGGAGTTTGCATGTTCTCCCCGTGCCTCAGGGGGTTTTTCTCCGGGTTCTCCGGTTTCCCCCCGGTCCAAAAACATGCACGGTGGGTTGATTGGCACCTTGGAAAATTTGTCCCTAGTGTGTGAATGTGAGTGTATGTGTGTGTGCCCTGCTATGGATTGGCATTCCATCCAGGGTGTATCCTACCTTAATGCCCATAGACGCCTGAGATAGGCACAGGCTCCCTGTGACCCGAGGGAAGATCGGATAAAGCGGTAGAAGATGAATGAATGTTTATTAATCTTTACACCAGCATTATAGATCACACTTATTATTCCAAGCACCAGGGCTTGGTGTACACTTATTCCAGCTACACATTGCACAATATTAAAGAGAACCTGGAGCTCAATCTAATTGAATCAGTTAAATATTTGAACTTCTTTCCCAGACCAGACATTGAAATGGCACTTAAGTTGACTCCATAGCAGTCCTTTCAGTTTTGCGCTGAAGCAAAAACAACCACTAAAGTGACGTTAAGTACCTCGGTTTTAGGAGTCATAGAGCGAAGCCGGTCATTACAGACCTTACTATATAGGTTGCTCCTCGAACAGAAATTCCCATTCGTTCCCTTTAGCTATTTTCATAGCTTTGTGGCTTCAACAGCTCTGAGAGGTCTCCCGAGAGCCCACTGTACTCACTGCACTGCCTGATCAGAGTGGAGTGACAATTTGCAGATTTGATTAAAGTGCAGCCTGAGCATTGGGAGTGGATCTCCCAGGGCTTTGTGCCAGCAACTCAAAAATCACCTTGTCTAGGGTCTCAAAGCTGGAATGAAAACTTTCGCACACATTTATGTGTAAACATATTGAGATGCCTTTGGAAGCGGAGTTAAGCATCACTGCTGAACTCTGAACGCTGCCAGGTGGTGTGACAGGGGAGCGGTGTGTTTACCATGAATCATCAGTGGGAAAGGCTTGTTTGCAGCCAGCAGTTTATTCGTTATCTTTTGAGCTTATGTGTGTGTGTTTGTTTGTGTCTGTGCGTGTGCGTGTGTGTGTGTGTGTGTTTATTCTGACCTTTTTAACCCTTCTTTGTCATGTTATGGTTGTATGGTTCATTAGTGTTGAGCAAGGTTACAAGGTGATTTGTCATTAGACTGCACAGGCAAGGTTTCTCTATAGCTCACAGACTTTATTCTGTGTCATGCTTGAAAACACTTTTTCTCCAACTCCACACTCACACACACACACTCACACACACACACACACACAACCAGCATCCCATTGTCTTCTCATTATCTGCTATCTATACTGGAAGCCAATTAACCTGCAGCACTGGGGCGAACCCTCTCCCCCAGGATCCACATACAGAACCACGCTTCCGCCACTCACCTGCCGGCAAGGTCAAGCAAATCAACCCAAAAGTTAAGCCGGAGAAGTTAAGCAACGCGAGCATGCCGCAGAAAATAATTCACACTTTCACCTTGAAACTCGGAACAACGAAAGTCCAAATTGAATCTCAGTAAACATCTAATCCCTAACACTATTCAGTCAAACACAACAGTGACTTCATTTAGCGTTCTAGAGACGCGTTTTTGCCATCACGGTCCCAATTCGCACGGCTGCACCATCTCGCCGCTAGATCTCTTATAATCCTGCTTTAGGGAGACACTTTACTCGTCACTTCCCGGTAATCCATACACTAAACCGCTAGAGTTGATCCTTATCCCACTGTCTCTGTCCTTTTTAAATGCAAAGCCAAGGCTGTTCACTTGCCGTGTTCTGCTGAAGCCGACTGTGGATGAAGTCCGTATCCAATTCTCTTCAGAAGATCCTCTGACGGAGAGAAAAGCACTCGCACCAGTGAAAGAAAACATGGAATACAATTGGCTTTTCGTTTTGTAACATACTACACTATCAGCATTTTCTATTCGCTGCTCTTTAGCTTGAAAGATTTTGAGAAAAATGAACTCGTAATATCCAGAAAACAAAACAAGAAAGGAAAAATGCACTAATGTTGTGTATGTAATTCTGCATACGCTACATGGTTTTAATTTTTTCAATAGCGATATATTATATAGATATATACACAGGTGTCTAACACAAAATCAAATTGGAATCATTTTCTGAATACTTATTAATATGTGCGATATATATATTCAGACAACGCAAAATAGCAAAATACATAAAAGAAAAAAGGAAGTAACGGTGGAGAAATTTGAATATAGTTATATTAGCCATCCAGAGTTACTTTCTTGCTTTTGTTTGCTGGTGATTATTTTGCGTCAGATTTGTTGTGGCCAGGCCCGGCTGTCCTTCCATCTGTTGTAGCTGTGACATAACACAAGGACCTGCCGCGACGCGCCGGAGACACCCACCCACTGCTGACGTCACCTGTCCTCTCGTGCTTTTTCACTATCGCACCAGATTTTTTCCTGTTCGCCCGGTCTTCCTTTCCCCCCCTTTTCTATAGTGCTGACTATGTTTTTGGCACCGGTGCATGAGGGCATGGATGAGCTTGAAGGTTGGAGCGAGAAATTCTGCCAAAACTGAGCTATAACTGTACTGGAAATTGCACCATCACAAGATGGAACATGATGCTATTCTCCGCTATCTCTGCTTCAAATAACCCACACTGACATCACCAGGCCATCTGATTGGATTTATTGAGCCTCTTATTATGCAGTCCTCATACCTTGTATGCTTATGTGATTGATACCATCTATCAGTCCTGCACCAGCGACTCACAATCAACAAATATGAAGCCGGTCTAAAAAATGATGTGATGTTAATGAGACACAGGCAGAGTTTTTCCCCATTTATACACTAAAATGTCCTTTTTCCCCCCTCTCTTCACTTTGTTCCCTAGCAGTTATGACAAAGCTCCAAGCACAACATGACAAATTACAAAACCAGCATGTGCAAACCGACTAGAATTTGTGAATGATGGATGAAAGTTGTCTCATTTTCTGGTTGACCTGTTTGAAAGACTAAATTGAATTAAAAAAAAAAAAACCTCCGTTTTTGTTTTATATTGTTTTCCGGGCAGTAATACTCAGTAATAATTCATTTTTCAAATGTATATTACATATATTATTATATTTGTATATTACATACATATATATATATATATATATATATATATATAGATATATATATATATATATATATATATATATAGATATCATATATATATATATATATATATATATATATATATATGTATATATATATATATATATATATATATATATAGCTATATATATATATAGTGCTTAGTGGTAAGGTATTGGCCTCTGGACCAGAAGATCACAGGTTCAAACCCCACAACCACCAAGCAATGTCCTTAACCCTCTCTTAAGCTCTATCCGCTTGCTCAGTTGTAAGTCGCTCTGGAGAAGAGCGTCTGCCAAATGCTGTAAATGTAAATATATATATATTAGTGTCTTTTTAATGAACTTCTATGCAATTTTTTTTGTGTTTGTTTTAATTGTTAAATACAATACAAGGCTCTATATTTACTGTATAGGGTACAAAATTATGTTCCAGTTTTAGTTGCTTTCCATATAAACTGGTGATACATTTAGGTTACATGCGGTATATAGTGAGGAGCTCATACCTGTTGTGTAATTGAGGGAAATTTAGGAAGTGTGAGTAGATGCACGTTTCTGGGTGTTTCTTGTAAGTGAAATCTTTCTAATAAAATCTTGCGCCTCTTTTATATTCCATCCTTACGTTATAAGCGGTAAGCGCGTCCGAGGAAAGGTCAATGCTGACTTTCATTTTTTTTTTTCTCCTCCCTGTTTAATGTTTATTACTTTACTTTGCTGTAGTTTGCCTGGAGCCACATTTAAGAACTTGACAAATTGTCACAGAACATATGACAAATAAAACTGTAAACTATATTTCTCTTCTTATACCTACAGCATCGTTGGAGACACTGAGCCCTACACCAAACTGTGCTGTAAAGGCTTTTGCATCGACATACTAAAGAAACTTTCCCGTAACATCAAGTTCTCCTATGACCTCTATCTGGTCACCAATGGCAAACATGGCAAACTCGTCAGAGGCGTTTGGAACGGCATGATTGGAGAGGTGAGATGCGCAGCTGTGCTCATGCATCAGTGTTTCATATACTTGGTTTACGGGATTTACACTAACTTTAAAATAACTCACTGCACTATTAAACCATTTTATTTGTTCCCGATTGAGGAGACATTACATCACAGCAGGACCAGGTTGTTAACTGTGAAATAAAACTGCGGACATGAAGAGTAAACGCTGCAACTTTCAGCTACTTTATGTTTACAATGGCTTGCATATGATATGCTTATTTTTCTCCTCGATATACACGGGTAATGAGGCACTCAAGGGATACAAGGGCATAGTAATTACTAAAGTACAATAACCCTTTTTTAAGCTGAAAAATAACCAAGTTTTACTGCATTGAACAAACACACAAATTACCACAAAGCAGTATTAGCACAGCTGATCAATTTGAGACGGCTGGAAAAAGATTTTGACTTTGAAGTAAAGACCTGGATTTCAGAAACAAATCAAATCCATTAATTAAGAATAATAATAATAATAATAATAATAATAGCAATAAATGGATTCTTGAGCATAAGCTTTAAACCTCAACTGCTTATTTGTATTTACATTCATGTGTATTCTATGCAGATTTTAAGAAGCCGTGGTTGAAACTACTAGTAGGGGTTATTTTTAAACTCTATTTGTGTCATATTCAACTATAATTCAACTGTAAATGCTTATTTGAGTCGTCTTCTCTTCCACAATCATATATCATATGCCAGTTCACCTAGGCCTAACTTTTTAACTCCATTGGTCCATAATAACACTTTACAATTAACAGCAAATTGTATAAAAGTCAAAATATAATATAACTTTACCTTCCTTTATATATATATATATATATATATGAGTCTAATATAAAAAAACTGAAAAAAATCATTAAGTAAAGAAGAACGTAAAAAAAAGGAGTCAGAATAAAAGCAGTAGTGCTGCACAATGTATCAGTAATAGAACCATATCACGATACCCTGCTACCATTCTTCATTTCATTAGTACCTGTACATGATGTTTGTAGTACTGAGTGTTGGACTATAGGGGGCAGTGTGCACATTGTGTGCTCATCTTTTTTTTTCTTCTTGCATGCACTCCAACTTGAGGCATGAAACTTTGCAAATAATGAAAAACTGCTATTTATTTTACATATTTATTTAGATTTTTTCTGTATTTTTAATGGAAACAGCTCTACTTTGTTTTATCGGAGTACACTTTGTATCTGACCGAGCTTTTTTCCCCACCACTTCTTCACGTCACAGGGGAAATCGACATGACATGTGCATGCCCATGCTCTTGTCTACGGCATGTCCTAAAGGAGAGAATGCATTAAAGACTCATAAACGATATTGCCTAAAGTATTCATCCACCTGCCTTTGCATCCAAATGAACTTGAGTAATATCCAATTCTTAATCCATAGGTTTTATGAGGATGTTGAGCCACTCTTTGCAGCTACTGTATAACAGCTTTAACTCTTATAGGAAGGCTTTCTACAAGTTTTAAGGGTGTGTTTGTTTTTGACCATTTTTACTTAAGCTCATTTGTGAGGTCAGACACTAATGTTGGATGAGAATACCTGGATCGTCCCAAAAGGTGGTCAGGCCAGTCAAGTTCTTCCACACAAAACCCCCTCATCCATGTCTTCATGGACCTTGCTTTGTGCACTGGTGCACAGTCATGGTGCGGGCCATCCCCAAACTGTTGCTACAAAATTTTGAGAAATGTCTTGGTATGCAGAGTTCCTTTCACTGGAATTAAGGGGCCGAGTACAAATACTTATAAACAACCCCACATCATAATCCCCCCACCACCACCAACTTTACACTTGTCACAATGCAGTCAGACAAGTACCGTTTTCCTGGCAACTGCCAAACACACAGACTTGTCCATCAGATTGCTAGACAGAGAAGTATATGATTCTCACTCCAGAGCTCTAGAGTCCGGTGGTGGTGTACTTTACATCAGTGGTCCCTGGGCACGTCCGTGGATCAATCTGTACTGGCCGCACAAGAAATCATGAATAATTTCTGATTTATTTATTATCCGAGTGTGAACGAATTTTAAAATGTCTTTTATTTTGAAAATGACAAAATATTCCGTATACTAATGATTGCACATTGGATTTACAATATAAACTATCTTCCCCCATTCACCCCACCCCATTTCCCGGGCCACGGTAAAACTGTCAAGCGTTGACCGGTCCGTGGTGATGAACAGATTAGGGACCACTTCTTTACACTACTGCAACTGATGCTTTGCTCGGATGCAGCTTCTTGACCCATTCCCTAAAATGCTCTATGCACTGTTTTTGAGCTAATCTAAAGGGCAAATTCAGTTTGGAGTGCTGTAGCTATTGACTCTCCAGAATCCGCCTCCCCCGCTCTGTGATTTTTATGGCTGCGTCGCCATCATTCCCAACCGCTTCCACTTTGTTATAATACCACTAACAGTTGATTAGTAGAGAGTAAATTTCACAAATTGACTTATTGCACAGATGGCATCAGTGTACCACGATGGAATTCACTAAGCTCCTGAAAGTGATAGTGTAAATATAACAATCCATTGCTTTAACTCAGGAACACTGTTACACTGTACTGAAGTACATTTTTTTAAGTGTCCGAATTTTACTTCACTTTTTTTCTGGGCGACTTTTTCCGAAGTTACCAGTGAACATTGCAGAAAGCAACAAATTGTCTGGCTAATGTGGATGAGACAGAGGGAGACACTAGCTTTTGCGTTTACATGTATACATATATAATCTGTGCAATCCGAATTAATTATATTCCGCTCAGTTTGAGAGAGTTCAGATAAACCTTTCTCTAAACCAGACAAAGACATGCGGTTAAACTGATTACTTTTGCGTTTCCGTCACGTAAAGACGAAACGCACTTCCTCAAATCTCCGTGTGATTTCGGATCCGTACGCCGGCATCCGTATCAGATCTCGCACTTTTCAGAAGATAAACGCAAACGTTTTACTGGACTCGTGCTGACGCAGATCTGATTTGCCGCAACACGCTTTTCCGCCACGCATTATTTGGGAAGTATTGAGATTCTCCTAATCTATGTACAGCCACCAAAAACCTCAGGTTCCTGCGCCCGTCTTATCCTTTGCACCTTCTAGCAGTAGTGTGTTGCTTGTGTTGCACCACTTTATATAAAAAAATAGTGCTAAGACAGATGGGAACTCTGTGTTGACAAGAATAAAAGATGGCAAACAGGACACTAATGCTAATGGACGCATGTCAAAAGTCATTCCCATTGCAAGCGCCGTCGCATGTAAACACTATAACGGATTCGTCTCATGTAAAAAAGTCCGTCGAATCTTACAGTCAGGATCATTTTAATCGGTGTGCTATATGGTGGATGTTCGGAGTACATTCATTAGGCAACTTTTTTTTTTTTAAAGGTCTTCTTATTACCTATTACATTGGATTTTATAACCTGTCCTATTTGGTCTGAGCTCAATTTATCCTATGAACTAAATGGAGTTTTCTGAGATAACTCAATTACGGAAAGTGGTACAAGAACAAGGTTTTCTGTCTGGACCGTCACTGAATGGCAAATGAGAACTAAAACCGGTGGAGCTTCTTACACAAGAACAGAAATATTACGTTACATAATATAGGGCTCTTCTATAAAACTGTATTTGGTTGCAGTCCGACTTTCATAAAGTACACACAAAATAAACCCGATGACAGTTGAAACTACTGAATTGTATTATATCTAATTGCTTAAGATGATGAAAGAGAAATTGCGCGAGAGTGATCTGACCTATCACAGTACCAAAAGCCACAGCAATTTATTCAAAATAACGGCTTAAGGCAAGCATAAAAATGACATTTATCCATCGGTTTTGTTAAATCGAGAGCTTACATTTCTACGTTCCATTTGAAGATTAAAAATATACCTTCTAAGGTGTGTTCTTTTTCCTTTTCTTGAAGGTTTTCTATAAGAGGGCAGACATGGCCATTGGGTCTCTCACTATAAATGAGGAGCGCTCCGAGATCATCGACTTCTCTGTGCCGTTTGTGGAGACAGGGATCAGCGTCATGGTGGCCAGGAGCAATGGGACGGTGTCTCCATCAGCCTTTTTGGGTATGAAGCTTGTGTTATTTATAGTTTTAGGGTATTCTTCGAGTTATCGCTAATATCTGGGATATTTTAACGGTTGTACCGCACCATCAGAATACAAAGAGTAAATAATTGCCCTACAGATATCCTCGAGTGTTCTGACCCGATCGTTTTTTTTTCCTTTTTCTCTCTTGTACAGAGCCCTACAGCCCCGCTGTGTGGGTGATGATGTTTGTGATGTGCCTAACAGTGGTGGCCGTGACGGTGTTTGTGTTTGAGTACTTCAGCCCTGTAGGATACAACCGTAGCTTGGTCAGTGCGAAAGGTAAGTGGAGCAGGCCTGAGAGCAGAAATGAGGACAGATGTACAAGAAACTCCCAAAACTAATGCAGCCTGATAAAATGTGAAATGACTGATCTGATGAAACGTTTGGTTTCATCATGACCTGATTTAAAGGGTCATTTTCTTCCCCAAGGAAACTTCTTGTAATTTTACCGGCTTTGAGTAATGGGTTAGAATTAAGTTTTGGCATAAAATACTTACAGTAATGAAACTGACAGTGAGGACTAACAAAGACAAAATTATGGTGACCAGGGATGGTACAGACAACAGTGTGGACACCTGACAATAGCATTTGTATCCGTGAATCACAATTTAACCTTTAGTACCTGTTATAATCAACTCCTCTCTTCTGGGAAGAGGTTACTTGATTTACTAGTCTACTTGTGGTGATTTACGCTGACTCAGCCATAATGGCTTTAGTAAAGTAAGGCACTGACGCGGGGTGAGGAGGTTTTAGGGTGTTTATTAGTCAGAGTAGATAGAGTTCATTGAAAAATTAAGTTGTAATTCAGAGCGAGTATTCAGAAATTGTATGGAACAAAATAAATGTGCTAATAACCAGATTTTCAGAATTTACAAAACCAAGGATGAAAACCTGAAGCAAATATCCATTATAGATCCTGGTGGGCCAACTTTTACCATTGGGAAGTCCGTGTGGCTACTTTGGGGGATTGTCTTCAACAATTCAGTGCCGATCGAGAACCCAAAAGGCACAACGAGTAAGATCATGGTGCTGGTTTGGGCCTTCTTCGCTGTCATCTTCCTGGCCAGTTACACAGCCAACCTGGCAGCATTCATGATCCAGGAGCAGTACATTGACACTGTTTCGGGACTGAGTGACAAAAAGGTAAGCATTGCTGCTGCTGCTTTTCTTTTTTGTTCACTAAACGGATTTTACAGACACAATGGACAACCCGTGGAGGTGAAAGTCCATGTTTAATGACGGTGAGTATTTTGTTTATTAAATGCTCCTCATTTTCTGGATGTGAGAATGTCTTCACAAGCTGTGAAAGTGATTCATGATTGAAAATAAAGTATTTATATGTTTGCATATAAATCATGTATGGCAACCTGCAATGGGAAGCGTATACAATCTGATTAAATATGCATGATTATTTACACACTCTAAATTACTGACAATAACAAAAAGGAGATCACAGACTGAATTTGAAACTGTTTACTTAGAAAAGGAATCAATCGGAACATTAGGAGCTTGTCAAATTAATACGACAAAATAAAAAAGTACGAAAAGACCAATGACCATTATGACTCCTTTATAATCCAATTTGCATTTCGAGACTGAATTACATTCCTGCTAGACAGTGAGAGAAGAGTGTCCTTCTGTCCACCCTAAAGTAATATTTAGCCCAGTGAGTGTTAATTCAATTCAACTTAATTCAATTGCAGTTATTTAATATGCAAATTCTTACACACCGATGAGCAAAGGAATATAAAGCGTCCCCTATTAATGATCCCTCGCAGTAAGGAATTATAAAGTGATGCTAAAAAATGTTTGATTTTGTGTACATGCTGAAGATGCAAATATTTGTTTCATTATGCATTCATAATTTTTTTTTATCTATCTATCTATCTATGATTGTTTGTGTATGTGTGTGTGGAAATGAAACTGTATCTGAACATAGTGCAGTTAAGGCATTTTCATTATATTAAATATATTATTTATTATATACGAGTAAATGAAATTATAATGTAGGAAATAATTTCCTAATAGAAACTTGTTTATGTCTGGACAACATGTATACTGGAATATTGTATATACTGGTTTGTGATCCATTATAAAAAGTCAGCTACGGGTGATTTGATTTGCATTTTGTATCTCATGTGACCCTTATGGTGTAGAAACATATAAAAATACATAGAGCTTTGCAACCTTGGTAGTGTACATGTTAGTAATTTGTTCCATGGTAGAATGGATATAAAAATATTTGTGACATGTCCACATTATATGCTTCAGAAATATATGCAAAAAAAAGGTATGTCTCTTTCACATTTGCATTATTCAGAGAAGGTTTGCAGGCACAAATCCCTAGAGGGAGCACTGACAATGACTGACTCTCTATACTCTAGCAGGGGTTTTTCCACTTTTCCTCTGCTGCTGTTTTATTCACAGATCTCTGCACTATTCATTCAAGTAACACTAATCCCTATGCTGGTCATGCATACTGGAAGCATGAATGAAAATATTAGAACACCCCAAAAATCTGTAGGCGTTAGTAGTAACACTTATTGACACTGTTCCCATTACATTTTGCTTACATTTTACCCCACGAGCTTCGTTCAACTAATATATGAATGCAAATTTAAACCACAGTATTTGTCATACTTCAGATATTTCCGTGCACTGTGTACATTTTTTTTTTGTACTGCATGTTGGAATTGCGCAAAAGCAATTGACAAAAATTGATATTTCATCATTGAATAAATAGAGTGAAAGGAAAAAGATAATAGTGAAATGTCTTGGAAGCATGGTTCTGTGACAGTTATAATGGCAATTTATCCTACGGCTAATCGAAAATTTGGAAGTTGAAATTAAACAAGAAGGGAAATTATCGAGTGCATAACCTTAGCTGACTAATTAGAGATGAAACACACTCAGGCTGATGTTTATCCCAACTTTAATCTTCTTTTTTCCGCCTTTTATCAAATTAAGCCCGGGTTCGACACAGATACACATGTTAAGCCCAGAGATATTTATTTCTGAGCATCCTTGGATACGTATACTTAAAACGCTTAGATTTCATTTAAAATGAATTCACATAAAAAAAGTCATTAATTTTCCTAAAAGTCATTAATTTTCCTATAATTTTCCTATAAAATATAATTTTCTTATTTTAGTAAAGCTATTACATGGGGGCTATCATGGGGTTTAAAGCCAATTTAACTTACGATTGTTTGTATTTTGCCTGGCCAGTTCCAGAAGCCACAGGAGCAGTATCCGCCGTTTCGCTTCGGTACAGTACCTAATGGCAGCACAGAGAGGAATATAAGGAGCAACTATCCTGAGATGCACTCCCACATGGTCAAATACAACCAGAAGGGTGTGGAAGACGCCCTGAACAGCCTGAAAACAGGGTATGGCTCGACACCCTTCTCCAAACACGTACAGTTACAGTAATGCCGTCATATCAGTCGTTTGATTTTTGACCTTTTTTCTAAACAGCAAACTTGACGCCTTTATTTATGACGCCGCTGTACTGAACTACATGGCTGGGAAAGATGAGGGATGTAAACTCGTGACGATTGGCAGTGGAAAGGTTTTTGCAACCACTGGCTATGGCATTGCCTTACAGAAGGAGTCCCGCTGGAAACGGCCCATTGACCTTGCCCTCCTCCAGTTTCTTGCTGATGGTATCCTCATAAAACAGTCTGAGCAGCTTGCAAACAAAAGTTGCAAAGAGTGCATAACCTTTAAGTTTTACTCTATCACAAGCAGTGATAGCACTAAGCATATATAATTAAACAAAAGACTTGTCAATTTAGTAAGACAGTACATTGTTGTGGTAATAAAGTACTGTATATACAGTTTTTTTCCTCCATATATTTGGTTGTTTAATATACTGCAACTATATGCCATGTACTGAGTTTTTTTATTGTGTTTTTTACTTCGGCTTCCTTGTTCTAGCGTCACGTATTTGATCTGATGTATTGTCTATTTAAGGTGATACTCAGAAGCTGCAGACAGTGTGGCTGACTGGAATCTGTCGCAACGAGAAGAAAGAAGTGATGAGTTCCAAGTTGGACATTGACAACATGGCTGGAGTGTTCTACATGTTGCTGGTGGCCATGGGCCTCAGTCTGCTGGTGTTTGCTTGGGAGCACCTGCTCTACTGGAAACTACGCCACTCAGTCCGAAAGTCTGAACGTCTTGACTTTTTATTGGCCATCAGTAGGGTAAGATTTGAATTTAAATAAAATAAAATTGAAACTTTGTATATATATATATATATATATATATATATATATATATATATATATATAATTCTTAAAGGAGCCACATACCATATTTAACAATTTAAAAGACACGTTTGAACAAGAAACTAATATTAAATATATAATTTCCAAATAATTCATAATTTTATTAAAGGGAGAGAAATATGAAAAGTATTCATTTATGGTACATGCCTGATTAAAGTGATTGATCTTAAATTAACTAATGGCAATCATTAATCTGTATTAAATATTTGAATCTATTGACATAGATTACTTAACTTCTACTGAAAACTAACGTAAACAGATTATTTACAGATTCAGTTAGCAGTAAGAATATTAAATTTGCCTTGCCAATTTACGGACCAGTAGGCCAGCCAAACATAGGCAGTAATATTAATTAAGATGATTTAAATGGTTCTTTTGCAAAATGTATACGTTATACAAATACATTTGCATTATTCCAATCGAGGTCAGTCTCAATCATTTTAGATAAATGATATAGTATTCACTGAGCAGGCATTATATTATGACCAGTGAAGTGAAAAAATATGATTATCTCTCATCATGGCACCTGTTAGTGGGTGGAATGTAATAAACAGTAAATGAATATTTGTCCTCAAAGTCGATGTGATAAAATCAAGAGAAATGAACACGCGCAAGGATTTGGGCAAGTGTGACAAAACTATGATGGATAGATGACTGGGTCACAGCATCTCCAAAACTGCAGCTTTTGTGTTGCAGTCCCTGTCTGCAGTGGTCAGTATCTTTCAAAAGTGGTCCAGGAAGAAACAGTGGTAAACTTGAGAGGCTCATTGATGCATGTGTTTTGGCAGCAAAAGTAGGGACCAGCACCATATTAGGCAGTGATGATAATGTTATGCCTGATCGGTTTGTACAGTATTAAATATCAGCAATAGCCCAGAATCACAGAATTAAGCAAAAATGATCATATTGGTTAATTATAAATAGGACAATATGAATAATATTTGATGCTTAATTTCCTTTAGACCACACTGTATAGGAGATTTGCTTCATTTTGGACATATAAACATTAATAGATTCATTATGAAATAGAAACATGCTGACAAAAGTGACATTATTTTAAGTACCTTAGTGTACAATCCAGAAGAAAAAAAAGAAAGAAAAATACCACAAATTTCTGCCTGACACTTTTATGTGCAAAATCATGGGCGTGCTTTTAATTCATTTCACAAACTTTAAGAGCAAAAGATAATTACAAGTAAACAGTAGTGAAGATTTTGCATACGATTTGACTCTTGGTGTAAAAATCGATACTGCTTTTGTTTTCACTGATGTAATACTTGTAGGAGTTTGTCACGTAATAAATACAAGAAAATATATATCAGCACTGTAGTAATTCCATATATCTGATTCAAATCCTATTGGCTACAACTATTTGAACATATTTTAATGCTTAAGCGTTTTCTTTGTTTCTTTTGTAGGGTATCTACAGCTGCTTTAATGGTGTGGAGGATACAGACCACAATGGAAGTATACAGAGCCCAGATGTTACTAGCAGTTACACTCAGGCCAACATGCTAAAGATGCTTAAGACAGCCAAAGATATCGTGTCTTCTGCCAGAGTGGAGAACTCCTTGGACAATGCCACTAAGACAATTGAGAATTGGAGCCGCCGGGCTCCAGAAGTTTCAAAGCCTAGTCTTCCAACCCGTCTGATTAGTACAGATGTCAGTCATGGCCGTTTGCCCTATATCTCCAGTGTCACCAGCAACCATACACCTTACACCCAGAGGACACTAACTTCAACTTTTCCCCTGCATTATGGAGACAGTTCTACATTAGTAGAGAAGCCTCGGGTAGTGACAAGGCCTACCCCATTACGTTACACTCTCCCCGCCCGGACCAGCCACCATCATATATATGAAAGAGCGCTACCAATATCTAGTCTGAGCAGTCCCCATATTGCCATGAGGGATCCCCCACCACCCACAGCCCCAAAACCACACCATAGCGCTCGGCTATTCATGGACAGCCAGGGCTGCCATCAGATGCCTTCCTCCTTTCTCCCTTACCGTGAGTTCCATGTCCCAGACATGTATGTGGAACACCAAGCACCTCCTGAGAGCCGGAAACTGTACACTGATGGACTGGGTCGCAAGAAGAGGTCCCACAGCTACGTGGCAACGCCAACAGAACCTCGCCGCAGGAATGACTATGATGAACCAACCTCTTGCTTGGCTGAGCTTAGAGCTAACCAGCTAATGGAAAACCATGCCCATACTTCTCCCTGCATGGGAAGCCACTACCAAAGGCCCAGTGGCAGCTGCAACTCCTGTATGAAGTCATACCTGGAGCCCGATATGGATGATGTCCCTCTGCTGGGAAAGGAGAAATTGAACCGCCGCGCCTCGTTCCTCAGGGCCACATGGGGTGGTGACAGGTTGCGGCATCTAGATGAAAAGCCTTCGACCTCTGCATCTTCTTCGAGTCGCATCAACATGCCTGACCTCTTTCCTCGTGTAGTGGTAGCTAATCCCAAGCCTCCAAAGATGTATGCCAGTGCTAGCAACAACTTTTGCTACAATATGCCAGCTGAGCCAGCTTATCTTGACCCAGCTCACATGGGATCCTACCCCTATAGGCCACAGAAACTCAAATACTCTCATTCTACCCGCCTTCCTTCATACCGGGAGGCAATTCTGCAGAATGCAGCAGCGCTGCGGCGGTCTTCTTCTACTGTTGTGCACAGACATTACTCTACCTACCTAAACTCATACACTGACTTGCCAGTATATATGGGTCCACTGGCACAGGGGCCTGCACATTTTTACGATCAGTCCAAAGACGTGTGTCACATGTTCCCCTGCATCAACCACTGCACGAATGATGCTGCCCTGGTAAGCCGGATAGGTGGAAGGCCTGTGATGTACGAAAACACAGCTTTTGGAGGCTATGAGGGGGTCGGATGCTCACGTGAAGAACCACCTCTGCAGCCAGTGCACAGTTTACCAGTATCATCTAAGAACAGGGACCGCAGGCAGGTTCTAGTGGCACGGAGGCTTAATAGTCCCTACGTGCCAAAGCCCTGGGGCCGAGTGTCTAGTCTGGAGTCTGAAGTCTAAAAGGCTCATAGTCTTGTACCACTGTAAACTTGAAGAGGATCAAATGTGAAAAACGTCCAGAACCTCCAGGCTTTAACTTTTGCAAAAAATAGAAGCTGTGCTGAAGGTGGAAACAGGAGCGGACTGGAAGTGATATACCCAGTGCAATAATTATGCAAGGCAGAGGGAATGACAGGAAGGGCACACAATTGTTGATTACTGCTGGGACATCACATATTTTAAATTGCTAAAAGATGTAAACATAATATTGATTAATTGAATACTTATATATTAAAACCGAGCCTATATATTATTATTAAAATGAAAAAAAAAAGATTTTTAAATGCAGTCGCATTAACACGGTCATTCTCTACAAACAGACGGAAACAAGCTGCAAGGGGTAGTCCACAACGGTGGAACGGATCTTCACACATTTTTTTGGTTTGTTTCTTTTCTTTTGTTCGGAGCAAAAATCAGCATTCAACACTTTCAGTGTGAACTGCAAGGCATTGCAACGTTTTATAAAATCAACCACTGCAAAAAGGTCTTCCAACATTTTGTTTTGTATGTTTTCAGAAAGCTGTATGTTTGGGGCTTTTTACTTGCTCCAGTGATGTAAATTAGACTCTAAGACTGGTGAACTGCAAATGATTTTTCCGTCTGTATTTCCACAATGGTTTCACTGTTTAATAAATGAATGGTGGCTTTAAGAGCCTTTTGGAATGGGCTCTGTTGTCATTTGTTAAATGATCAAATGTGATATAAGAATCAAGATAGTGGGCAAGCAATAAACACAATGTACCTGTTTCTAGAAAATCATTATACATCTACAAGCAGTACACAGGTTCCCCCGGTCCAAAAACATGCACGGTAGGTTAATTGGCACCTTGGAAAATTGTCCCTAGTGTGTGAATGTGTGTGTGATTGTGTGTGTGTGTGTGTGTGTGTGTGTGTCCTGCGATGGGTTGGTATTCCATCCGGGGTGGTACTGCCTTGTATCCATAGACGTCAGAGATAGACACAGGCTCCCCGTGACCCCGCGACCCCGTGATGAGGTCGAATTAGTCAGATGTTACAAATTGGTCTTCCACTTATATAATCAAACAGACCCCCCCCCCATGATTGTGGTCATAGCTATTTACCTTGTAAATAAAGTCTTTATGAGACTTCGCTACTAATAAGACGTACTGTGTCTTACCATGGAACTTACAAACAGCAATCTTTCAGCTTTGACAGTAATATTGATGCTGAAGCAAGTGATCTTTTCCCTGATAAATGGTTTAGTGCATGCAGATACAATATCACATGGAGAGGGCATAGGATGATAAATAGCCATACATCAACACACAGACAGATCTAGCAAAATATATACATCCATTTAAAAGTCAAGGGGAGGCAGACATATGGACTCCAAATTGGGAGTTGCAAAACAGAAGCCAACTCCATATTAACGTTTATGCATTTCGGATGTAATGCCATTATAGTCCGTCTTGCTGCAACATTCAATTGTCCAACACAGTGTACATATAGTCATAGAATGTATATTTTCTGGCAAAAATGTATGATAAAGCGTCAACTTAACACAATTGAATATATTAAAAAAAGATATATGCATTATTTGATCATTTTGTTGGACTATAATGTGCAACACTGGATAGAATTGCCAGTCTGTGGTCTGAGCTTGACCGGTCTTAAACATGTAGCTGTCTTGTGTAGCTGTCTTGTGGAGTTTCACCACATGCGGGTGCTGTTAATGGGGGATCACAAAAAATTCCAGTCAGTGGAATGGTTAAGATAAATGGACTCCCATCTTTTCCTGGAATAGACTTTTGATCCACCACTTTATCCGATCTTCCCAGGTCACGGGGAGCCTGTGCCTATCTCAGACGTCTATGGGAAGATACAAGGCAGTACCACCCTGGATGGAATGCCAACCCATCGCAGGACACACACATACACACGCAATCACACACACATTCAGACACTATGGACAATTTTCCAAGGTGCCAATTAACCTACCGTGCATGTTTTTGGACAGGGGGAACCCGGAGAACCTGGAGAAAATCCCCCTGAGGCACGGGGAGAACATGCAAACCCCACACACACATGACCGAGACGGGATTCAAACCCAGACCCTACTCTGGAGGTGTGAGTCGAACATATATATATATATATATATATATATATATATATATATATATATATATATATATATATATATATATATATATATATATATATATATATATGCTCCACTGTGAGAGCATAAAATATCTACAGGAAGCATTATTTGATTATAACTAATATCTCACGTCTAACATTTTTATTCATATTTGGCACTGATAAATGTTTTTTTAGTATAGAACCCTCAGACATTGGCCTGCTGTAAAATTTGTCTAAAGTTTGAGGCAATTAAACGAAGCAGCACGACTAATTTATTTCCGCACCTCAAACAGAATCACTCTGTTGAATGGGGAGGTGTGTGTTGAGCTGCGGAATAAACATGACAGCGGAAGCCCCAAAAAACACCGGCTAAAAATAGCGGACACATTTTCCCCACTGTATCCAAAATCGGAAATCGAATTTTGTCTTCCAAAAACTGTAATAAATAAATAAATCATCCAATTCTACATTGCATTTTCAAAAGAGTCTGTTTCCGACAGCGGAACTAAATATTGGTAGGTACAACAAACCTGATTGATGGATCTGTCAATCCGAATGTTGACCACACATTACACTTAACACACCTAATAGATATTTTTTACCTAGACTCTGATCAAGGAAAATGGTGGCGCCAACCATAGATACAGTCTTTTTAAATTATTAAGAAACAAAAACCCCTAAGAAAAACTAGAAGATAAAAAAATTAAATAAAAAAACCTGCACAAAATGCGGGGGAGTCTAAATTTATTAACAAAAACATTAAGGTTTTTGAGTCACCAATCTAATTTAGACAAATCTAATTAGCTTTCCTTTTATAAAATAGAAAAGTTAGTGCAAGAATACATTCATTCCGCGATCGTTATAAAGAAAAGTTAAATAAGCAAATACAAAAATGAGCAAATAATCCAATTAGGCAATTAGAGCAATTAAGAAATTAATGCTGGATCAGCTGCTATCCGTTGCATCGCTAATTAGCTCATTTTGGTAGGGGTGTCCTTTGGAGTCTTCGGGGAGGTGGTGGCTCAGTGGTTAAGGCGTTGGACTCTGGCCTGGACTCTACCACCAACATGCTGCCACTTGTAGGCCCTTGAGCAAGGCCCCTAACCCTCAACTGTACAGTTGTAAGGTGTTCTGGATAAGGGCACCTTATAAATGTAGGGAGAATTATGGGAGGTGTATTTAATATAAGCATTGCTTTTCACATGGAAAATAATCTTTTTCATATAATAAATGAGAAGAATGTGTTCCTTCACCACAGCATGTTTGGAACTTCAGTGATGATCGCACAGGGAACAAGACAAAGTGTCCAAAACGCAACTCAATATCTCACAAGCTCTTCATATGACAATTAATACATAGAAAATCCTGTTCAGACTAGTAAGCACTACAAGTGAGACATGAGTGATTACACACAGCAATGTCAATCTCTGAAGAAGGAAAAAAAAAAACCCATTTCCAAAAGAACAAAGAGACAGGAATGCTTTTGGCACTTAAGATGTGTGAGAACTTCCCAGTTAATCAAATCCTAAAATGGAATCATAAAAATGCCTGTGCTACACGCAGCTCCAAACCAATTTGGTTCAGTTCACACTCTAATTAATGATGGCTACTCCTTCAGTCCCTTACATTAACTTTTGGAAGAAAAAAGAATATATATATATATATATATATATATATATATATATATATATATATATATATATATATATATATATATATATCTTCTATCCAATATTTAAAACCGGAATGTAGATTAAAATGACCAAGGGGAAATATTTGATGAATATTTTATGAATACCCATTTACCATTTACTCTGAATAGAGCTGCATGAAAGAAGTTCACATTCAAAGCATGTTGGACATGACATTATACATTATACTGCAGATCTATACTGAATCGTTTAGGAGAAATACAACCTTTAAACACATACTACTACTGATTTCCTTTCCTCATGCATTGAATGACATATATATATATATATATATATATATATATATATATATATATATATATATAGTGTAGAAAAATAATTCGGAATGCTGAAAGAGCTGTCCCTTTGATGTACAGTTCATGCTGGCCACAGAGAGCTGAGAAATACGTGGACGCCTAATCCACCACCTCGCAATTTGCAGCAGTCGATGTGTGAAGCAAAGGCACGGCGAATGGGTTTGGATAACTGGTGAAGCACGGAGGTTACACAGCTGTACAGCAAACACTTCCATCCTTATCTTTCACTCTGTCCCTAGCTCTCTCTTTCTGTGTGTGTGTGTGTGTGTGTGTGTGAGTCTGTTATGGCAGTCTCTCATGCCCTGATGAAGGACTGGAGTAGCTCCAGTCCGGGTCCTGGACTGCTGTGAAGAGAGAAAGGAAGAAGGAGCAGAGGTCTGCAGGTTGAAGGGCAGCTGAATGGGCCGATTAACCCCAAGGGCAGCTTATTCAATCACAGTCGCTCACAATGATGTACGACGGGACGTCCCGTCAAACGGCCTGGAAGCCGCAAACACCTGTGCCGTCTGCCGATCACACAGCCCTCCAAGAAGGTGCGGAGTCATCATGTACACCTGACTCAGCCGGCTTTAAATGGGGCAAATCCTTGAACTCTCCTTTGTGCCGGCTGACACGCAGAGCGGGAGTAACAAAGAAAAGTGGAGACACTGTTGATTCCCGAAGTTTCCATTTTCACAGTGTCCGTACAGCCAAAACGCTGACTGTGACATTTATTTTTTTCTAGCGGAGATTTGTGCTCTCTTATTACTGGATCAAATTTCTCCTCTGACTTCTCGTGATTTATTTCCTCATCTCAAAGAGAAAAAAAATACTACCTGCGAGTGGGAGCAAAGCAAAAAAAAAAAAAGTCAGAGACTCGCGTGATAATCCATCCTCCAATGCCTCTATCTCTACGTTTTTGATATACGCGGCTCAGTGTCGGCCTCCGAGACGTAACATACATAATCGTGTGGCAGCAAGACGGATGTAGGTGCTGGTTTGAAGAATTAAATAAGCCGGCAAGATCAAATGTGTGTGTGCAGGAAAGAGAATGAGTATATGATAACCAGGCTATAATGGATCCGATTCATTAGTTTTCGCTCTGATGGTGCCTCAGAAGAGAGTGGGTGGGGCTGAAGGTCAACAAGCAGAAGGTGAGATTAATAACTGATTTATTTGGGAATCAGATCCAGGACTCCCACTTGGCAAGATTTCTAATCTCTGCACGTGCTATGGAGGGATGATGACACACTAAGAAAATGGACTGACGATGCTCCGGGACCCGATTCATTTACACTTGACATATTGGAGATAAATGTTTTGCTCGGGACGGTATAAATACATTAATCTATATCAATTATGCTATTTAGTGCACCGAGGCAAGCCTGGGATTTTTTTCCTTTCTTTCTGACAAAGTGTTAATCAAACACAACTAAAGACGAGTAGAGATTGAATATCGGCTAAATGTATGAAAAATGAAGATTCGATGTGGCTACAGTACAGTCTAACTGCGTAAAACAATTTTCCAAACGTTCACAAACCCAAAGAGAGTTGCTTGTTTGAACAGTTTCAACGAATCACAATGAACCTCGTCGTGTATTTACCCATCATAAGGCATATCAAGCACTTAACAAATGCTTAAATGAATAAAAAATATATATATATATTTTAAAAAGCCTAAAGCGTGCTATTATTACATGCAGAAAACAAACCTGTTTAGCTTGAGCTTGCTCTGTGGGGATCTTACTCATATACTCATATAATCATAATCTAAGGTGGCAGATCTACTCCAAGTGGGCCAAAAGAAAGTTTCAGTCATCGAAAATCCAACACCTCAGTCTGGCTTGCGACAAGACTGAAATATATACAAGTCTGTAAACAAAAGCTTTAAAGTGTATTAAAGGAGCAGCTTTAGCTTTACAGTGTCGGCCATTTTCCGGCTTTATATGCATACCAGTCAACAGTCTCTCACTTCTTCCTGGGCACAAGTGTGGCTCAGGACTTACAGGCAGATGCCTTGACATCTGGGGCAGGCCATCAGCATGTGGAACAGCGTGTGGCACAAGGGCATTAAAGCCGGAGAGGGTGGAGGCGCCGTGGTGGTGGCAGATTGTGAGCCGTGATGGCATCTGATTCTGCTCATCCATTATTGCCGGACTGCAGATGGGCTAAAGTCCCCTGAGGAAGACGATTTCAATCGCCTGTTTACAGCTCAACATGGACATTTAAAGTCATGAAAGAAAAGCACTGAAATAGAAAAGAGCGAGCCAAAATGAACAGCCAAATTAACAAGTACAGCCGCAATTCCAAAAAAGGTTGTAATGCAATTATTGCATAAATCTATATTCTATTGTCAATCAAATGAAAAAAAAGTATGTCAAACATTCAATCTTAATCTTAATGTATACAATTAGACAAGAAAGTGGTCATTTGGAATTTCATGTCTTGCTGAAAGACCTTCCTGGATTAAAGCATTTGTTGATCTAAAACCTGTATAAGATGTTCAGCACTGATGGAGCCTTTACAAATGTGTAAACTGTAACATTCACAGGCATTAATAGCACAATAGCTGTGGCTTTTTGAAGTAAGAGCTGATATGTCAGATGGTCCGTCTCCTCTTTAGTTTGGGGGTTTTACACGATTTCCTAAAAGAAATTCAAACTTCATTTCATCTGACCACAGAACAGTTCAATGAGATGATGGTGGGGTTTCGGGATTATGTTCACACTTGCCTTCTTCTTTGCATAATAGTCCAATATTGAATTTCACCTTTGTTCTTTGTACACCGAAATTTGTCTCAATTTTTGATACTATTATGTACTGTGAATGATTCACAGATTTCAGCTGCTCCCATTAGGGGTCGTCATAGCGGACGGTCCACATTAAAATTTTGCCGCATCTGTGTATGCTGGATACCCTTCTTAACGTAACCCCCTCCATTTTATCTGGGCTTGGGACTCACACTAGAAATGCACTGGCTTGTGCAACCCTAACAGCTGGGGCAGACTGAGCAATTGGGCGTTAAGGATATTGCTCAACTAGTGGCAGCTCTGCGGAATCGAACCCGAGTCCTTTCGGTCCAATGCCTTAACCACCTCGCTCTCCCTAGAGACTGAGATCTTTCTGACCTGTTGTCAGTTAAATTAATTAGATGCAAAGTGTTTAATTAAAATAACAATTACTTTTCCCAGACATTTGCTGCCCCATGTCAACTTTTTTAAAACAGTGTTCTATTGTGAATAAAATTTGAGTGTATGAGATTTACAAATCATTGCAAAGTGACATACGTGGGACATTCAATACAGGAATCCAGGTATTTATGTAAACTGTAATAATAAAGGTGTACAATGAACGCTTTCTTTGAGTCCTGGGCCTTTAAGAAAGATAAACAAGAAGGCAGATCATTTCCATAGATGACCTCCATATAACCCAGTAATAATGCTGCTCTTCGCCAAGGTAAACCAAATGAACTTGTTGACCAGATAAATTGCTCCATAATTACCCTTCGCTGGAATGTCCTCCGACAAATTATCCAGGAGTTTCATCACTTAACCCACGCTGAGGTTGGAAGCCGTCATCGAAACGTGTTGGACCTGAGAGGGTCATCATGATCCATCTCGTCTCGCAAACGTTTATGACGGCAACCGCATGAGAGCTCGGTACTATCCACCGCAGAATCACAATACTACACGTGCATTCGGGGCACATCACTGCACTGAATAAATTATCCAACACTCCATTATTTTACCCAGATGTTAAGATTCACCTTGAGGACAGGGCTCTGCAGTAGAGGATACATTATTTGTATAGACAGAAAAAAAAAAGAAGTAAAGGGTCCTTTGAAACATGAAGAGCTATTCTTTTCAAACATATTCACACACTCGCATATCAGAGAGAAGTCCGGGTTTCACCCGAGTTCCAAAATATGGACATTAAACCCAATTTTTTATAACCAGTAATGTTTGATTAGAGACATTAAAATGATTGAAGCGAAGACCCAGCGTAGCCTCACATGTAATAGGGCTAATGATTCAAAGGGATACAGAGGCCTGTTCCAAATCCAATTGGCCCCATTTCTCAGGCCAAAAAGGCCATGATAATTCACTGTGCAGCCCTTAATGACTGTTGTGTTTACCTCCTCTGTATCTCATCAGAGGGAAAATAAGCACTTGTCTCCACAGTCTCAGCAGGGGCTACACTGCTCTGTGTACTATCTGCAGGGACAGTGACAGGGAGAATGAATGAAATTACTGCTCCGAGATCCATGGGCTTTTTCCAGAAGACGGTTAAGGACTACAGAAGATGAATATAGTACAATTATTGTTCCATACATAGAGTCGGAGATCGTTAGAAGACAACAGTCATATGCTGCCGGAGGTCAGTGATGTGTGTGTGTGTGTGTGTGTGTGTGTGTGTGTGTGTGTGTGTGTGTGTGTGTGTGTGTGTGTGTGTGTGTGTATGAGTGTATGTCAACATGGTGTGTTGTGAAGATAGTGGGCTGGAGAGTAATGTCAGTAACTACATTCCAACGAATCTGTCTACCTCCAAGATACACACACACACACACACACACACACACACACACACACACACAATTTGGTCCTTCCTGGGAGCTGTTCCTGTCTCATTAACAGGATGGTGCTTCAAGGTCAAACTAGAAGACTTAGATACTCTCTCTTCAGCAGGGTGCCATGGTGGGATGGAGAGACCACCACAAGGGATCCTAATCAAGTGTAGGTTTGCGAGAGAATAATATTCGGAGCTTTGACTTGATAAAATCAGAATTTAACAGCGGTGAAACTCTACCCTTAAATCACAGGCCCTCAAGGATCATTTATCACCCTTAAGGATCCGTAATTACTCATCACTCTTCTAAATGAGATGCCAAACGGCAATAAAATAAAGACACATGTACTCAAGGAAAAGGAGTGCTGAACTTATCCTCAGCCATTTTGAAGATCAACTAGTTTCACGCCCAGTATTTTGTCATTTTGTCGTGTGCTTTTTTTTCTCTATAATGTATAGAACTCATCTCTTTCTAAAACACATTTCACTAACGCAGATAATGTAGGGAAAATATGAGCTGAAACGCCAACACCACCAAACTACCAGTTGAGCAGTGGCCTTAATCCTCAAACATTCTTGTGCATAAATAAGACAGTTGTATTTGAATGCCATAAATGTAGAATGTGTACTGATCACCAAATAAATCCAAACCATAATCTGCAGAGCTAAATTTAAATCTGATCCATCGTCATCGTCACTGTTTCTATTACATTTCATATGTGCCGTCGATTAAATAGATCAGACACCACTGATGATGCACTAATACACACACTGACCTTCAAATTCATTCATTCCTCTTACAGCTAATTACAGTGTCAGATTAAAAATAGAAATTCACAATTAATCGCACCGGAGCCGATTCTCGTTATGCATAAATGATGGTGTCAACAAAACCAACAAGGTGCCAGCAAAGTGTCAACACAAAACCAACACAAGAACATATACATACATACAGGGATGCACATTATCAAGTGCACAAATGTACTTTTCACTTTGTGCGAGATCTCTCAGCAGTGCTGATACACATATTGCTTTTCACAGCACAGTTAATGAGCCTCTTCTGTGTTCATAGCACATTGGCTTGCTCACTACACCCCCACCACCCTTCACCACAAACACACACACACACACACACACACACACTGCAGATGGTTGACTCCTGATCATTTTTGCCATCGATTTCTTGCACAAGGCCAAATCCAGCCAGTGACGTGCTCAGGAGAAATGGCCGTATTAATCTAGTGTGATACATACAGCCCTGGTTCCACATCATAAAGCTCACATGGCACGTTAGTGTATCAGGACAAATGCAACCAGGGGTCACAGTGTGGCTTTGGGACCAAAAAAATTGAATGAGCTCTAGTGCTTGGCTTTTGTTAATGAACCTATAAACCATCATGCGAAGTGTTTGACATCGCTGTATTAAACTGTGTCACTAAGTTAAATCTTACACTATGCAATTTGGACGAGCATAAAGTCAGTACGATGCCGGTCTTTATTGTCAACACTCAGACATTTAGCTGTGTACAGGTGGATACAATCCGAGCACTTTGAAGACTGTGAAGTCCTTTTGACTCTATCAGATAAAATGATTAAAAGAAGAAAAAAAAAAAAGAAAATCAATGCCTCTACCTTCCTAGTAAGGAAAGTAATATTATCTGTAAAGCTCTGCTCTGTAAATGAGCTTTGAGATATCAGGGTCTCTCTAATTATGCATTGCTGCTTGAGCCTTTGCATGAAGAGAGAGAGAGAGAGGCGTGAGAAAGGCGCCATAGTCCTTCAGGAAGTGGCCCACTCTGGTCTAAAGGACACACATTAATCTCCCTGCTCAAAGAGAGAGAGAGAGAGAGAGAGAGAGAGAGAGAAACCAGAAAATAAAACCTGACAATTATCCTATTATTTTCTGCCTATTTTTGGAACAAATTGTTTTAAGTCTGTTTTTCTGATCTCCCTGTTCAAGTGCACTGAACTGAAAATATGGTAATAGAGGCGTGACAATAAAGAAAAAAGGGCAAGAGAGAGCGAGAGAGAGAGAGAGAGAGTGTGCGTGTTAGAAGTCCTTGTGACGGCCTCAACCCGGTAGAGATCATTTTAATGGAGACATTAAAATTCTTCCTTACTGCTGATCAGATCCAAATCCCCCCATACGCTTCAATCCGGCCATTTCCTGCAAGACTTTCATGAGAACCGAGACTCCCTCTTTCACGTTCACTCCCTGTAATGGCACCTGTCTCGGTTTAGATTAATAGCACGGGCCTTTTTCCATTTTTATATCAGCATGCATGACTCTGGACTCTACATAAGAGTCATGGTGGATTGTTTTGCTTAATGCTGTTTGTTTATTTATTTTTTCAGTCTAGCAGTCAAAACCCTCCTGTACATGAATGACCTTGGTATGAACTGAGAAACTCCAGGGAAGCAGTATGTAGTTTGTCATGTTTTAGGGCGTACTAAAAGGTAGCAAAGGACAGGTTCATTCCAGTTTATCTATCCACTCTGCTCTTTCGATAAAGGACTAATTTCTGTTTTCAAGCTTTCTGTTCCTCCTTTTTTTAAAAAAAAAAAAGCTCCACTATGAGATTAGTTCCACTTTGTGAACTTTAAGTAAACATTAGTCTATTTTACATTCCACCAACCTCCTTTTAATTTATTCCCAGATTCACACGATACCCAATTACTGGATGACACAGAAAAGTAGTAGAAAAGTAAAAGATGGCTTGTTCTTTTACCAGCCCTAACGGGTAAAACTTGATCAACATGAAAACTATCTGTATAGCTCGTGTCTCCTTCTTTCTGGTTAAGTGCACTGCCCTGTGCTCCACCCCCCACTCCCACTTTCTCTATCTTCTATCCAGTTTAATGGCCACTTCAGGGGGCCGGTACTTTAAACTACATGGATGGACAAACTACCATCCATCTGTCAACGTCCTATGCTGCAGTTGACCGGTGAAACTGAAACAGTAGTCTGCCCTTCTGATTTAATAAGAGATTTTCCCAGAGACATGGTCAAATATCTTGGACATATAAATTGTGAACTTATTCTCTCTACGTGCGACATTGTTTGGTACAAAGATTCACCTGCTTTTCACTCTCCACGGGCACGGACTAGGATGTCACCCTTCAATCCCTCTCCATCATACCCTTTGCTCAAGACAAATATCATTTTATTTTTCATCTTTGTTCAGTCTGCACATTTCATGCGTTCTACTCATCTGCTCACTATTTATCTACAAACAGACTAATTTAGTTGCTATTCATCATCCTCTTGTTGCGGAAAACTTTTTTTTTGTCCAGCTGCCAAGATCGCGCCATCTGCCTTTTCTTGATGGCTGCTGGTGCCATGAAACAGAGTCTGCGCCTACCACATGCCAGACATGTGCCAGGGACTAAGAGAGCGAGGGAAAAGAAATAGAAGACAAGAAAATGGCTTTCTTTGCTGATTAAATAGTCCTGCTATAGATAGCAGTTTCATGTCTCAGCAGGAACAAGATCAATTAACAAACAATAACTATTTGCGATGAAGGAGCACTAGATGGAAGGGAGTTCCAGAGCAGAGCTCAGAGCTTAAGACACTAATTCTTGACCACGTCCTGAAGTGTTTGACATCTAATTGGAAAAGCAAATAGTTCAGGCAAGTCCAGTTCAAAGAGCAACTGACTGATGAAGGTAAAGAAAACAGACTGAGTGGTGGGCAGAAAGCAAGAGCAGCTGTTGTGCAGCCGGCAGATTTTTTCCCCCTCTGAGCATCTGCCACTGCAAATTGATTACCCTGGGGTAAGCCAGGTTCCACCACCCGCTCCTCACTTTGATTAAGAAACGAACAAGCCTTGTACAGCCGCTCCCCAGCCACACTAAGCTACCGGCTCTTGTGTAAAAACACACAGAGACGAGGAAAATGAGAAGGACAACCAGCCAGGAGAAAGGATTATACTGAGAGTAAAGAGGATAAGAGAGACTTGTAAGAAATAATGCGTCTGGGTTAGGCAAGTTCCCCAAGACAGTAGGGAGCTAGAAGCAGAGGATGCAAAACAAAAAAAAGCCCCTGGAGTACACAAAGATAAAATAACACAGATAAAAACCCTGCCTTACAATTTGGTTTATGCAAATAGGAGGGAAAGAAATCTCGCTTGAAATGGGATGCTTGTTGTATGCGTGCATGTTTAAAGAGCCACTCTGAAATGGGACGATTTTTATTGATTCTGAATCTGGGAAATAAAACAGCAACAAAAAAATGTGCCTGAGCAGACAGGCTGACTTCTTTTCCTGTTTACTGTCTATATGCTAGTCATCCTGCCAAACAGTGCATCACTGTATTTTATGTCTATTAAGAAATGTGTAGTGAATTAGAAAAGATAGATAATAATCAAGTTATTATTCATTATATACAGTATATAAGTATAGTATAATATACAGTATAATCATTTATCAATTCTAGGAAAAGTTCTCCCTGGCCAAGAAAGAACAACTTCCCCACTTTATGTAAACAAACATATTTAATGAATGAGACTACACGCAACTTAACTAAGACAACACAAATGTAGAGATAGAGAGAAAGTAAGACAATAGACAGAGATCTAAAAGATGATAGAGAGTGAGAGTAAAGATGAAAGAATGGCAATTTTTAACATGGTCTGGAGGATTTACCCAATGTACAGTAAAATCAATATGCGCACTTCAGAGCAGATCGTTTTGATACCAAGAACGGAAGGCGAGACAGAATTAAAGAGGAGATGCCTTGATACACCTGGACAATAAGACTCCAGAATGTAGCTTATACAAATACAAAGTGGTAATGTGGTAGGGGACAATACATATATTTACACCATTTGGCAGACATCCTTATTCAATTTGAATTCAATTCAATTTTATTTGTAGAGCACGTTTTACAATTTGTCATCGTCTCAAAGCAGCTTTACATAATACTTGTTGAGTTTCTTGTTGAGCAAGCCGAAGCGACAGTGGCAAGGAAAAACCTTGAGAGGAACCAGACTCAACAGAGAGCCCATCCTCATTTGGGTTGTTAGTTGTGTTTGTGGTTTGAGGATGTTTATTGTTGACTGTGGAGTGTAACCATGAATTTGTTTGAGGCGTCATCAAACGGGCGGGGGGGGCTGGGGGTCACCATGAGGTTCAGACAGGACCAGAGTGCAGAGGGGGTCTGGATCACTGCCAGCTCAGCAGTGGGACATGTAACTCAACGGGGAGAGAGAGAGAGAGAGAGAGAGAGAGAGAGAGAGAGAGACTGAGAGAGAGAGAAGAAAGAAAGAAAGAAAGAAAGAAGGAAAGAAAAAAACATTCAGAGAAACCACTAAACAATTGAGGGGTACCACTCAGTAATTGATGGGCGTTACTCAAGGGCCACTCTAGTGGCTTGGTTATTTTGGGATTTGAACATGCAACCTTTTGGTCATGTGGACAATGCCTCAACCAATGAGCCACCACCTCCCACATACAACATTCATTCATTCATCTTCTACCACTATATCCAATCTTCCCCGGGTTCACGGGAGCCTGTGCCTATCTTCAGGACGTCTATGGGCATTAAGGCAGGATACACCCTGGATGGGGTGTACACACACACACACACACACACACACACATACACTCACATTCACACACACTAGGGACAATTTTCCAAGGTGCCAATCAACCTACCGTGCATGTTTTTGGACCGGGAGGAAACCGGAGAACCCGGAGAAAAAAATCCCTGAGGCACGGGGAGAACATGCAAACTCCACACACACATGGCCGAGACGGGAATCGAACCCGGACCCTGGCAGTGTGAGGCGAACGTGCTAACCGCTAAGCCACCGTGCCCCTTATATATATATATATATATATATATATATACAGACGTGGACAAAATTGTTGGTACCCTTTGGTCAATGAAAGAAAAAAAGTCACAATGGTCACAGAAATAACTTTAATCTGACAAAAGTAATAATAAATAAAAATTCTATAAATGTTAACCAATGAAAGTCAGACATTGTTTTTCAACCATGCTTCAACAGAATTATGTAAAAAAATAAACTCATGAAACAGGCATGGACAAAAATGATGGTACCCCTAGAAAACACAGAAAATAATGTGACCAAAGGGACATGTTAATTGAAGGTGTGTCCACTAATTAGCATCACAGGTGTCTACAACCTTGTAATCAGCCATTGGGCCTATATATATGGCTCCAGGTAATCACTGTGTTGTTTGGTGATATGGTGTGTACCACACTCGACATGGACCAGAGGAAGCAAAGGAAAGAGCTGTCTCAAGAGATCAGAAAGAAAATTATAGACAAGCATGTTAAAGGTAAAGGCTATAAGACCATCTCCAAGCAACTAGATGTTCCTGTGAGTACAGTTGCACATATTATTCAGAAGTTTAAGATCCATGGGACTGTAGCCAACCTCCCTGGACGTGGCCGCAGGAGGAAAATTGATGACAAATCTAAGAGACGGATAATCCGAATGGTAACAAAAGAGCCTAGAAAGACTTCTAAAGAGATTCAAGGTGAACTTCATGCTCAAGGAACATCAGTGTCAGATCGCACCATCCGTCGTTGTTTGAGCCAAAGTGGACTACATGGGAGACGACCAAGGAGGACACCATTGTTGAAAACGAATCATAAAAAAGCAAGACTGGAATATGCCAAACTACATGTTGACAAGCCACAAAGCTTCTGGGAGAATGTCCTGTGGACAGATGAGACAAAAATCGAAGTTTTTGCCAAGGCACATCAGCTGTATGTTCACAGACGAAAAAATGAAGCATATCAAGAAAAGAACACTGTCCCTACTGTGAAACATGGAGGAGGCTCTGTTATGTTCTGGGGCTGCTTTGCTGCGTCTGGCACAGGGTGTCTTGAATCTGTGCAGGGTACAATGAAATCTCAAGACTATCAAGGAATTCTAGAGAGAAATGTACTAGCCAGTGTCAGAAAGCTTGGTCTCAGTCGCAGGTCATGGGTCTTGCAACAGGACAATGACCCAAAACACACAGCTAAAAACACCCAAGAATGGCTAAGAGGAAAAAATTGGACTATTCTAAAGTGGCCGTCTATGAGCCCTGACCTCAATCCTATTGAGCATCTTTGGAAGGAGCTGAAACATGCAGTCTGGAAAAGGCACCCTTCAAACCGGACACAACTGGAGCAGTTTGCTCATGAGGAGTGGGCCAAAATACCTGCTGAGAGGTGCAGATGTCTCATTGACAGTTACAGGAAGCGTTTGATTGCAGTGATTGCCTCAAAAGGTTGCGCAACAAAATATTAAGTTAGGGGTACCATCATTTTTGTCCATGCCTGTTTCATGAGTTTATTTTTTTACATAATTCTGTTGAAGCATGGTTGAAAAACAATGTCTGACTTTCATTGGTTAACATTTATAGAATTTTTATTTATTATTACTTTTGTCAGATTAAAGTTATTTCTGTGACCATTGTGACTTTTTCTTTCATTGACCAAAGGGTACCAACAATTTTGTCCACGTCTGTGTATATATATATAGATATATATATATATATATATATATATATATATATATATATATATATATATAATTATTTAAATAAAAATTTCATGGGTCACAACTGGTAAATTTCATTAAAAAAACAGCCAAAAAGCCAAATAGTGTTAGACTTTAGACATGGACTGCATATATATATATATATATATATATATATATATATATATATATATATATATATATATATACATACATATATATAAGGGTTTGCGGGGAAATTAAACTTATCAGCAAATGCCTTCATGTATTTACTACCTTAATGTAATATTATAGCAAATACACTTGTGAAGAGTGTACCTATTGGGGAAACTGAGCTGTTACACATAATAAAATATATCACTTAAGATTTAGAGAACATATTTTATCCAAAACATGCCTACATCTACCTATTGCTGTACATCTGAGAAATCAAAGCACAACACCACAATCTCATTCTAGCCCTTATTGATTTACTGGAATTCATCCACAATCAGCCACAGAGACAAACGTGAGGAAAAGCAGCCAATCATCCAAGACAGGAAATGAGACTCCTGTGCTTACCAGTGTCATGAGTGGATTAGATCCTCACACTTGAATGGAAACCAATTTAGTTAAGCCATTGATTAGTTTAAAGGAAATGACCCCGGGTTATGAGAATCAGCTTTTGCTCTCGTTCTTTCTATTGCTCAGTAAATGAACAGAAACAAATGCAGAACTTTTAAAATGTCGCATAGATAGGTAAATCTTACAAAACATACAAACAAATCAGTAATTGTAACTCGAGAAGAAAGACAATCCTTTGAAACAGATTATATATGATACTCAAATATTACTTTAGTAAGTACCGTAATCATTAAATATCTTTTTGTGTCATAACAATTACCACAATAGCAGTAGTTTCGACTCTTAAATAAGCTTCGGCAAGTTAAAGCAATTTCTCTATTTTCATCACATTTTCAGGAGCCAAACTATTGCTATACTCATATTTCTTTTAACTTAGAAATGCACTTTGTAATGCACTGACAGGAAGAAAAGTGTTTTCTCCATGCTCTATGTTGACAAGACTTAATTGCGCGGCTTGACATGCAGCAACAGATAAATAACAAAATATTGATCTGACGTAATTCCAATACCAACTTTGATGAGTATGGTCCTCGAGCAAGAGAATATATAAAGGTGAGCCAGGTGTCTTAGGTGCCTGAGAAATCACCTCGCTGGTTGAGCGGAGAGAAATGAGAGTAGCTATAAAAAAAAAAAAAAAAAAAGATATTTTCACTCTGCTTCCTGAAAGACCTTTCCCCAGCTTTTTATATGATGCAATAAACATGACAAGCCTGTCACTAAAGCTGTAATGAATATTTAATCTACTGGAAATAGGGCCCACTTCAATTCTGTCCTACA
>JACRUU010000004.1:13561619-13586619 GCA_030449085.1 Kryptopterus vitreolus | reverse complement strand
AGCCTGGACCACAAACATTCTGAAAGTATTTATTTTTTAAATAAGGTTTTACTGCTAGATTGTTTTCATCCTTCCTGACAGGTCATATTTATAACACTAAATCATTTTTACTGCTAATCCAGATAGATAACACCCTGACATATTCATCATCGTCAATGATAGACTAAATTACAACTATCCACAGAATAGGTCTAATGAGACTATA
The DNA here is from genome assembly GCA_030449085.1 of Kryptopterus vitreolus. Lineage (NCBI taxonomy): Eukaryota > Metazoa > Chordata > Actinopteri > Siluriformes > Siluridae > Kryptopterus > Kryptopterus vitreolus. The sequence continues at coordinate 13,586,414 of JACRUU010000004.1, read as the reverse complement.
TAAATAGTTGTAATCTGTACCGTTAGCCTAGATTGATGATATTGATTATATTATAGGATTTCTGACAGGATTTTTAAAATCCAAGTAGAAATACTTTTACTTGAATTTTAATTTCCAGTCAGCTGTGTTCCAAATATTTAGCCTTTTTTTGGTTTAGATAGAGTCTTAAAGAAAGTACTGTAGATTGTAAGTAGTGTCGAATGCAATTACTATCTGGTATATATCCCATAATAAGATGATTCTTAAGTAAACAAAAGATAACCAAAACAAAAAGAGACCAAGATTCCCATTATATTACTGTAAGTAATATTTTTGTTACAGCAGGCAACATTGAACCTGATTGAGCCTGAAGGTCCACAATCAGCCAGAGCCTACACAACAAAAGAAAGTGAGCCATGAAAGAAGGACGGATGTAAATCAGTGTCTGCTTTTCCACAACAAAGAGGCAAAGGAAGACACGCAAGAAGAGCAAGAGCAGACAAACTTGCGCCCCGTGGACATAAATAGTGACAATAAACCAGACCTCTGCAAGTTTTCGCATGCAAGAACCCCCTTCTGGGATCCTCGCACTGTCAGAATTCACCAGACTGAACAACATTTAAAGTTAGGACTTTTTGTTGCCTCAGATTTCATCATTTGCAGTTACAGTCAGAGTCCTGCTTGAGGTTTAGTTTATTTGTATACATTCACTGTCTTTACAAATACTAAAACACAAAAGTGGTATTTCCATAGAAACTCGGTTTTATCTCAGCATAAGATTACAATCTGATGTTTCAATTGCATTTATGTAGCAAAGAGTTGATATAAAGTGTATCGGCGTGCAATCGACTAAAACAAGAACAGTACAAAATCAACAGAAACACAAAACGACCAGAAACATGAACACGGTACAACTAAACATGAGCGTCAGCAAAAACACCAAAGAAAAATCACAAAAGAAAAGACATTGAGCGTGTATCTATAAATATATACATATTTCTTTCTCACAAACTGACCTTAGTAGCAGAGGTCGGCTGTTCCTCTCAAAGTCTTAAAGCTCCAACACAGCTGTTGACATTTCAGTTAATGATCATGCTTCCTGGGTTTAAACCTACATACAAGATTGATGATCATCAGCACCTGTTTGGAATAAACAGTTCATCACTGGACTACAACATGCCTGACTTTGTGCACATTAATAAAGTGTGAAAGTGGAAGAATTGAAAGTCACAGCACGGACACACCAGATTTGTTTGCATTTTTTAAGTATTTTGAAAACTAAACAATCACATTAGATCTTTGTGAAAACATCTTTACATAGCATTTCTTCACATCTGCCATATATCAATTTTAAAGAAAGGCCTATGTAGATCCTATAAGACTAATTTGACTGTATATGAAAAATTTGACTATACGTAGTTGTTTGAATATTCATTCATTCATTCATCTTCTACCGCTATATCCGATCTTTCCTCGGGTCATGGGGAGTCTGTGCCTATCTCAGGCGTCTATGGGCATTAAGGCAGGATACACCCTGGATGGAATGCCAACCCATCGCAGGGCACACACATTCATACACTAGGGACAATTTTCCAAGGTGCCGGGGGGAAACCGGAGAACCCGGAGAAAAACCCCCTGAGGCACGGGGAGAACATGCAAACTCCACACACATGGCCGGACCCTGGCGGTGTGAGGCAAACGTGCTAACCACTAAGTCACCATGCACCTTAATTGTGGGAATATAATGTTGAATAAATTTGCTTGTTGTTCTCTTATGAATAAATCCATATGTAATCACTTGCTAATATTAATGTGATTTAAAGATACTAGATAACCATCTTTGCCTGGAACATGCAAGACATTTTCTATAATCTAATGTTTGTTCTATAATCTGCATGATTGTACCTTGAAGATTATCATTCGGCAGAACTGTAACATTTTGTCCCGTATGAGTCTCTGATAGAATATATATACACTTGACAATTGATGATGCAATAAATTGGATGAACTCTGACTAGAATGTTCAATCCAGTCTTCAGTCCTGTTGGGTCACATCTTCTCTGCAACATCTCTGCAAGAGCCGTGTCTTATCAACAATTATATTTCCAACAATTTGGCATCATAAGTGCGATATTCTCAATCAGGGTAAGTGTTCTTTTTCTTCCCTGGTCTAGAATAACTCTGTTAGGTTAGGTCGAACCTGTTAAATGCTTGTTATAACCTGTTATAGACATGATGTATTATTGAATGTATCACTAGCTCGTTACACTCATTTGCACCCTGTCTGAGCTGCTGCGTGGGCTGCTCTGCCCTGGTCGCCCCCGATTGCTCGCTGTGTGGGCAGGACGTGTGAAACCCTAAATTAGTAGTAGTAATATTTTGTGGATTTGTTGTTTTCTTGGTAACAGAAAAGGTTGTTCAGGAACCAAACATCCCGTGGAAGCACCCAGAGATTGCGTAACATGGTGTATTGGCGTATTGTATACAAATCCTTTCATCGCTAGTTTATCTGGTTGGTCTGATAGAGCTCCATGAGCAGGACTCTATCCTCATGCAGGATGATTTAGCCCTGATGTTATGGGACGCATGCATCGTATAGTTTATGAGGGACAAGGTGATCCTGATTGGGACTATGATAATATAGCCAAGTGTTATCAAATGTGGTCAAACTTGATGCCTTATTGGGATGATCATTATAATATTAATGACCGGATAGGGGTATTGAAAGCAATGCCTAAAGCCCCAGAAACCTAAAATGCCTGCAAAATCGCCATCATTGATTGATAGACCTCCACCATACGTGTCGCCAGCAATCGCAATCCTTTGCCCTCTTTGCAACCTTTACCAGATCTGAAAGCAGAACCTTTATATGACAACACTAAAGAAGCACAGTCACATGTTAAACCTGTGCAGACAGGGAAAGGCCAAAATACACCCTCTAAAGATAAAAAGAGGCACAAATCCAGACACCGATACAGATTCTGGATCATCTAAGTATGACGGGGGTACGGTATCCGGTTTCTGCCTGTCCGACCTTGCAAGACTTGATGGATATCATATTGGCTCTGCCTACACCTGATAAGCCTGTACACTATGTTGACACTCATCAATTGCTCAAGATACTGACATTTGACAGGTGCAGATTATAGATTTATTTTGCACCGGTCTTTTAAGGATCAATATAAAGAGGATACCTTAGTTGAGGCAGTCCCTTTTCTGGACCTGGAGAATGACGAACCATATTGCAAGGGTCATGGATCTAGACACGGTAACTGTAAGACAGAAGGTCACAAAGATCAGAAACCTGGTGGGGACGAGGGTGAAGTGTCTGAAACTTCATGTATGGGCTAGACCAGATGTTTTGAAAGATCCTAAAGAGTCATTAACAGATAAACCGATGAATATATATATCGTGACATTACTCTTGTGGCCGAATGTAAACAGAGCACGATTCAGCCTGCTGGTACGTTCTACCATCGTTGCAAGGGTGATGTATGGGTAAATGTTGCTAAAATGGGAACAGGCATTAATGGATATGATACTCATGTGTTGTTTCTGAATACCTACTTATCTAAGTTTTGCCTTGATAAAACAGAATACAGTATTTGTGTTATAGCACAATGAAATGCTTTCTTCACATATCCCAGCTTGTTTTGGAAGCTGAGGTCAGAGCATCATGTCAGCCGTGATACAACACCCCCGGAGCACAGGGGGGGGGGTTAAAGTCCTTTCTCAAGGACACAAAGGTGGCAGCTTGGCAATACTGGGGACTGAACCAGTAGCTCGGCGCCTTAAACCACTGAGCTACACCCCTGCTCTTTTGATCCCTTTTATCATTCGCAATTACTGTCCTGACCGTAATTCGGCATCTCTCGACGAACTAGGCCAACGTTTGTGTACCCTATATGCCGATGGTGTATTCCAGAGACCAAAACCAAATCTAGCAGTTGTCTATACTGCTGGTGCTGAACCTCAAGGTTATTCAGCAAGAAGAGGTAGAAGGAGGGGTGGTGTAAGAGGAGTGTGTCCTTATCGCCACAGGTTTTTGTTAGAGTGTGTAGTAAGAAACACAGATTTGGCCAGATGTGGGCGTGGTTTGGACAATCCTCCTAACCCTTATAACTCGTCTATAGAAGCGAGGCACGAAGCTCTCCGTCTGCCCGAGGCTCTTTTTTAAACAATGGCAGGTTGATTATACACAAATGCCTGTGTACGGCAGGATGAAATACCTGCTAGTAGTTGTGGATATGTCCTCCCATTGGGTAGAAGCATTCCTGTGTGCGTGAGAAAATTCCAAAACGGTAGAACAAGCTTCATGCAAAGACATCATACCATGTTATGGTGTCCCTTTTGGTATTGTCTTAGATTGATTTACATCACCAGAGATTGGGTTTCACTGCTTCCTGATGTATTGACATTGATATGAGTCTCACCCCTCACAAAAAGACTTATTTGTCACCCTATCAGGTCATTTTTAGAACAGCTACGCCTACTCCATGGACTCGTAACAAGCAAACAATACCTCTTAGTAATCTTGATATCACAATGTCTGAGTAATGCTTTGACTGGCTTATAGGAACAGATTCGTACAGGGATGCCCCAACCCAAAAGCAACACCTAATTGTTGTTGTTGGCGACAAGGTACTAATCTAAGTCTTTTATTCCTAGGAAGGTGGGAGACGCACTATTCACGGACCCAGCTGAGATTTTGACTATTACAAGAGCCGCTGTTCTAAGTGATGCTTCCCCGAACTGGATACATGCTTCCAGACGAAAGTGATATGATCACTCACTATGTTTTGTCCAACGACTGCTGGTTAACCCCATCACATTTATATTACTGCATTACCCCTTTTGCACATGCAATCAGCACACACACATTGGTAGATTGTTGGTTTATATGGCCACACGAATGTCACAGCTGTTCCATATTACCCTGGTCTGGTGCCCCCATATTATGGACCTAAATCTGATAATGTGGCATATTACTCTAACCCTGTACAACACTCTTGAACCTGTGACCAATGGGTTGATGCCCATTTGATATCTCCTATGTGCATATTCATAAGGATAAAACAGGGCAATGTGAGAATATAATGGCGATTAAACTTACAATTCATGTCTTGCTGCTTGTGCTCTTATGCGTTAATCCACTCAATAATGTTAATGTCACCTATAGATACTAGTAAATCATCTTTGCCCTGGGCATGCAATGCCTTTTCTATCATCTCTATGTTTGTTTTAAGATTGTACCTTGAAGATTGTACTGTAACATACATCTCTGAGAGAATATATACACTGCTACAGATGATGCAATAAAGTGGATCAGTGATGAACTCCGGATAGCAGGTACATTCCAGTTTCCAGGCCCGTCGTGTCTCGCACAATCTCTTCTGCCACATCGCGGTGTCCGAGTTGCACGAGAACCGTGACTTATCCACAATAGCGAAGCCGGTGTTGTGTCTAAACACGGAGAAGAAAAAAGTTCATTTTGTATCACTCTTCAATGGGAGTTCACACTTTCATGAATCTTCACCAATGCATTATGATTAATAAAAGGACTAAAACATCAGTTTAATGCCCAGACTTATAAATAAAGCCTTAACGAGCTTAGAAATGGAATAAGTGAATGAAACCAGAAACGTCATAGGTTTGACTAATAGTTTGCTTGCAAACCTGCACTCCCTTGACACTTGAAATTGAGCTCAGACCCGTTATTGATAAGCCATTTAGGCAAAACAAATGGTGCCCCTGAGCCAGCGCTAATAAAACAGCGTCTCAGAGGAGCTTTGCAGAAAGCATGAAATACCTAAAGACTGATTATATACGACATCAGAAACACCTGCTTTCAATTTATACTCGGCCACTGGACAGTGTTAGTCTAAACTACAGGAAGGTGTTGACGGGAATATGAGGGTCACAAACGAAAAGTTTTATTTATTTATATATATACTATAAAGACAAAAGTATTGCCACACCTTGAATTTTGTAGCTTATGTGGTTCTTCCCTAAACTGTCTATAATCACCCAGAAGAGTGGAGGAAATGTGCAGCAAATGTGAAACGGGATGTTCAAAAAGCACAAACAACTATTACATCCAGGTGTTGACAAAACCCCCCCCCAACCCCCCCCCCCCCCTTCCATAATATACATGTGTATTTCTCTGTCATTAACCAAACCACAGAAGTGTGTATCATTGCGGTTCGAGCAGGCAGAGAGAATGAAAGTAATGAAGATTAGGGAAAATGGTGACAAATTAAGTAGCAAAGAGGCCCCTCTTGACAAGCCACTAATTTTGTGTGGGATTAGAGCTTCTCTTTTCATTATCGTTCAAGCAATTCCTAATAGCAAAGCATTTGAATGCAGCCACCTTCTTTACCATCAAATTTATCCCAAATGTACACAAACAGCAGACATAGTGCAGGAGCAGATGTCGTGCTGTTAAATTTACTTTCTCAATTAAAGAAGATGAAAAAAAAAAAAGCAGAAGCTCTTCTCTGGTGTTGTCATCACACTGTCACACCTTTGCTGCATGAATTCAGCCTTGAGCTTTTAAATCTCGCTGAATCAGTGCAGACAACAGGATGTGAATGCAGCAAGTTTGAGACAGGGTTTTTTTAAGGGAAAAGAAAGGAAAAGATGATTAAGATGATAACCATGGACAGGCTTGTGAGGTTCACACACACACACGCACACATAACAGTTTTATTTTTGTCTGTGATGAAGGTTTGAGGTGATAACACTACATGTGGATGATTATTCATGGCACTCTAGGTTGCTGCTGTTGACCACAGAGGAAGTTGTGGAGTAAAGACAAGAGAGGGACAGATGGCATAGGCACAGAAGGTGTGTGTGTGTGTGTGTGTGCGCGCATGTGCCTGAGGCTTTTAATGCAGCATTCAGACATAATTATCTGCACAGGAAAGGCTTGTGCCTCCAATCTTGCCACAATAAAGCTTTCAAAAAGCCATGAACAGATTGGACACGGGGCCTTTGAGGAGAGACACAGGTAAAGGTTTAATTGGGAGCACTGTCATTCCCTGCTATTTATTATGTTAATGCTTCTCATCGGGTATGTGCGGCGAAATAATGAAAAACTCACCTAAATATCACAGTGCCCTGTTTTTGGTAACATATCATAAAACATGAGCTAATGATTCGGTTAAACTGGTCATTGCAAAACTTTGTAGTAAACATAAACAATTTAAAAAAAAAAGAAAAAGAATATTTAGAATAATTATTTAGAATAATTATTCATTCATTCATTCATCTTCTACCGCTTTATCTGATCTTCCCTCAGGTCACGGGGAGTCTGTGCCTATCTCAGGCGTCTATGGGCATTAAGGCAGGATACACCCTGGATGGAATGCCAACCCATCGTAGGACACACACACACACACACTCACACACTTGGGACAGTTTTCCAAGGTGCCAATCAACCGTGCATGTTTTTGGACCAGTAGGGAAACTGGAGAACCCAGAGAAAAAAAACCCCTGAGGCACGGGGAGAACATGCAAACTCCACACACACATGGCCGAGACGGGAATCGAACCCGGACCCTGGCGGTGTGAGTCGAACGTGCTAACCACTAAGCCACCGTGCCCCTTCTATTTAGAATAATGTCATTTTTCATTACTTTATACTGTATATGGAAGGCATTTTCTCATTATTATTTTGTTATTAAAACATATACCACATACATTTGATTTGTTATAAAACCATATTCTATAATCAAGAATCCTTCTTATGTTTCGTTTTATATTTCACCCTTAATCAAAATCGACCGCTTTCTTTTCCCATTTTAATCCCGTTTTATTCAGCTGTTAACAGCATCTCACCGCACATAATACAGTGCACGCTCGCGTATGGTTCAGGTCACATTTGAATTTGAATAGAAGTCCAAGGTCTCCAAATGTCTTCCCGGTCGCATGTCAGCAAAAGCTGTTTAAAAGAGCAGGCCATTAAGTACATTAGCAAAACAAAGAGGGAATAAAGCAGAAGGTTAAATGCCTGTGAGCAGGAACATTCAGATCAATAAAAGTTTACTCAGCGAATTGGCTCCGTTCACGGTGCACAAGGCAGACAAGTATATGAGTTAACGGGCGAGTGTAAGATTGATCTTAATTACATTCCTCCTGATGTTACTTTGCCAAGGTGCTTTATGTACTACATATCACATGGAAGAGAAAACAGTTGTGTGTGTATGTGTGTGTGTGAGGGTGGTGGCAGCTCAGTGGTTACAGCATTGGCCTCTGGACGGCCAGATTGCAGGTTCACATCCCACCACCTCCGCTAGTGGGCCCTTGAGCAAGGCCCTTCACCCTCAGCTGCTCAGTTGTAAACCACTCTGGATAAGAGCATCTGCCAAATCCTGGACTTGTAAATGCGTGTTCAACCAGGGAAGAAAACACAGGGATGTATATTCAGAAAGGTGTAATAGTGAAAAAAGAGACTAGATAATGATAAGCACTGAAAGGTAAGGGTACGGTGATAACATGTACCGTATATGACAGATCCTTTAATCCAAAGCAACAAAAAAAGGGAGCAGGACCTTTTAGAGCTGTGATAGAGCTGTGCGATCGGGTCACCAAACTAATACAGGAAGGCGTTTCATGATGGTACCTATGAAAAAAGGGTTATTTTAAAAATATATATGGCACTCAAAGTCACCGACAACAAAACACCACAGAGTGGTTTTATTTCCATTCCTTTGGCTAAATGATGTGAAGAAAATAGACGCAGAACTATCCTGGGAGAAAATGACAAGCGTTACCACACTATAGGGGTTCCTGTAAAGCATATTTCTATATTTCAAGTGGAAGATTTCATCCAAAATATGTAAGAAATAATTATTAGTATCTATCAGTCAACCCCCGGATTGAAATGGCTGACTGAACCAGTGGAAAAGCCGTCTTACAGTTTTCAGCACAGTTACAGCCAATAAGAAAGCAAGAAAGCCAACAAAAAAATAAATAAATAAATAAAAAAGCAACAGAAATTCAGGGGATGATCGAAAAATATCTGTCTGTGTGGTAAAGGTCATTTCCTTAAGGGGCAGAATCAAATCCGGTCAAATGCTTGCGCAGTGTCTGGCCCCGGAGTCAATACATGGACAGTGAATATAAGTCTTAAAAGGTCGTCCAGGGTGTATTGAAACTACAAATGTAGGTTTTTGTGTGGAAAATCGAAGCAATCAAAGCAAGAGGGACTGCAACGCTGTAAAACCTGTCACGACAAGCAGAGGCGGGAAAACGCATCGAACGATTTTCGTTCACGACGCCGGCGAGAAAACCCTCACTGCTGGTTTGTGTGGAACGGGCAGGTCACGCTCTGGAGGCATTTTTTTTGGCCGACCTTCATGCAGATAAAGACAAGAAACGGACTTTTCCTTGTTAAATGAAGTGTATCTATGTTTGGTTTGCGATACAACCAGAATAAAACATGTCACAAAGGAACACAAAAAAAACAGAACATTGGCGGCATGTTTTTTTTTTTTTTTACCAACACATTGATCATGATCAAATATGTCTAAATAAAGAACACTATCTAACCTACACTCATCTGCACAAGGTTTTTGAACGCAGTAAAAACTTCACTGGTTTCTTTTATTTTATCTGCGATTTCCCATTTGCAATAAAGAGTTGGAATTCTTACCTTAAACTGCCCATATGTCTGTACTAGCCTGTGAATGTCCATTCATAAGAACATTTATTCTATCCAGAGTGACACGCCGAAGTGCTTAAAAAGTCTCAAGTCTCAATAAATACATCCTCATACTTGTTCACTAAGTCAGAAAAGGGAAGGGAATGAAGTAAATGACCTTTAAGATATTTTTGGTGTTCCAATGAATTTTTTTTTCCCCCTGCCCTCGGCTTGTTCAGTCTACTTTGGCAGGCCATTGGCAATATCTGTGCCGAAAACGAAAACGATGATGAAATATCTGGCAGGAACAGTCATTTGCCTAGCTAATATAGGCATGCATTTGCTAAACACATTACAGGCACACCGGGTTTAGTTGAGGTCTCAAACCGGCTTGTATTTGCCCTTAATGTCATCTTGGTCTACTTTACTCCTGCACCGCTAATGTGTTGCACCATGCGTCTGGAAGAATCATTGGGTTCCCGAGTATATAAATAACGCCGACTATACATTTGTTAATTGGACTTCACTTTGCAGTGCACACATTGAAGATCGCTGGTCTTCATGCTCATGTCAAATTGATGTACGGTCTCCAGGACCAGTGTATGAAGGTCTTGCTAGATTTCATGGCAAGAGTAACTGTTTATAAACAGGAAAACGGGATTCCAAATCCAGATTTCAGCAGAACATTTGACTGTATTTATGACTGTATTACATTCCCTATTATACTGATAAACAAGGACCAACCGCTTGGTATTACCATGGTATTGGCATAGCACATGGGTGAATATGTAACAGCAAAATTCTGATGTACAAATGACCTTGAAATGATCGTAGATATTCATGAACATCACTTTTTGTGGACTATTCTGACCGAATTTGGTGAAAGGAAGGACTACCAGATTAACCAGAGGGGGGAGAGAGAGAGAGAGAGAGAGAGAGAGAGAGAGAGAGAGAGAGAGAGAGAGATGGGGCACCATTACACTAAAGCAATCGTTGTCCGAAGCTAAAAAGTGCCTTTATGTCAAGGTATTACTGGTTATGTATGCAGACTTTATCACGGTTTGCTTGTGCTATTAAAAATGGGAACGTCAAACGTAATAAAGAGATATATAACGATAAAACTACTGCACAATTAGACCACAAATTACTCTGGTTTATTGTCCTCTGTCTTAAATGTTGGTCTGTCATTATTATTACATAGTAAATTGGTATATAAAGGTATAAGGGATTTATTAGTGAGAATCAGCGACGATGGTGTAGACGACGACCATGAGGATGATTATTATTGATATTGAGGATGTTGATGATTACTACTACTGATAGGAGAGGTAGCAGCAATGACTGCAAAGGCCATCATTTCCTCATTATTACCAAATATTCGTCCATCTCTCAATTCCTCATGTTCTTTATTCCATTGAGCATTTCAAATTTCACAATCGCCCCTCAATCAATGAATGTGACAAGTGAAAGACAGCTTTAATTATTGTTGGAGTTCACACGACAATTATTTGGTGATGCCATATAAGCTGATTAATGCTCCACTAGGTTTCCAATCAATCATTTATGACATTCTCAATTATTTTGCCACCTCATACGACAACGCTCAATGTGTGTATTGCGACCTGTGTTGTTCTGATAACTCTTAATGAATACCCTTTTATTCCTGATTGCTTTTCTCAGAATATGCTCGTAATGCTACAATATAAGTGTTACGGAAAATTAGGTTTAAGAAAATGTCAATATGATTCTCTTTTCTGGTCATATTATGTCACATGCGGTGTTGTAAGCAAATAATATGTTAGCGTGTTGAATTAACACAACATACGATGATTGTACGATGTTTATATACATACAATTTGAATCGTCAACCCCATCTAAAGCTTCGTACGCAGACGTGGGAATGTTTTGTTGCGTACGTTTTCTTTGTTGCTAAAAAAAAATAATAAAATAAAAAAAATAAAATACTAGATTTAATTAGATTAGAATAGAGAAGATTTGATTATTGTTATTGTGCAAGGTACACGAACAGAGCCAATGATATGCAGTAACCAGAAGTGCATAAGTGCCTTGCTTACAATAAATAGCAGTGTGATAAATAAGGGTATGAGGTTCATATTTACAGAGGTAATGTACAAAAGGGTGTATATAGAGTATAATACATATATAGCTGTGCAAAGGAATGACATAATGAGTATATACCTAGTTGATTGCTTGTATGGTACAGCATATGAGGGAGGGGGTAGCTCAGCGGTCTAAGGCGCTGGGCTGCTGATCGGAAGATCCGGGTTCGAACCCCGGTAAGGCCAAGCTGCCGCCCTTGTGTCCTTGAGCAAGACCCTTAACCCTCTGTGCTCCAGGGGCGCAGTATCATGGCTGACCCTGCGCTCTGACCCCAGCTACCAACATCAAGCTGGGATATGCGAAGAAAAGAATTTCACTGTGCTGTAATGTATATGTGACCAATAAAGGATTATTATATGCAAAATGGATATGAATGAAATATACAGTAATACTAAGTATACCTGTCTTCATTCTCTGTTTTGAATTAAGCAACCGTTGCTTCTGAGATCTGAACGTGTGAGGTGAAATAAAAGAAAAGAAATATGCCGGGCATGTGTACGTGTGTACACAAATCAAACTGTTTTGAAACCATTGCTTCCCATTCAACCCACGCGTGATAACGAAGATAATGAGGCTAGCACTCTGTGAGGCCGCATCAATCCAAATGTTCTCGCTTAATCCATGCCTTGCCAGGCCACACAACACACCGCCCCAGATGGGAGCCCTTGGGCCATGATGTATGTCACACATACACACACACACATCGTCAGAGATGCAGAGCCGGTGCGAATTCGCTAGTTCTTCTACAGTGCAGCTGTTTTAATGGGCTGCCATTAAAGATGCTGATGAGCCAGCTTCAGGGAAGTATAAATCACTGTTTGAGTGTTCTCTCATTCCCATTTTCTTCCCATTACTCTTTTGCATAAGTTCCTGCAGCCTACTGAGTAATGCAAAAAAATAAATAAATAAATGCAGAAGGTTTAATATTTCATGATAAATGTTCAGAGGAAAGAAGAGGCAGGGAATCTTTTGTAGTCAATAACTAGTGTCAACTAACTACAGTGCAAGCAAATGTGAACCCACCCAAAAGGTATTTGTAACTTCATATTTCTACATGGAAAAATAAATAAATACCAACAACAGTTGGAACATACTTCCCATGAACCTATGGCCCTGAAATGAAGTCAGCTTTTGTTACTATAATACATCATTAAAAAAAAATCCATTTTCACTGCATTGGAATAATGTTAGTGGAGATGCATTTGTCTAAGGAAAAAGAAGTCCTGATTAATTAGGCAAATTCTTCCTTTTCGAAACTTATTTTATATTCTTACACTAGACGTATTTAGAATAGCTGTTATTTTCTCACATATACATTACAGCACAGTGAAATTCTTTCCCTGTTTGTTTGGAAGCTTTGTCAGTTTGTCAGAGCGCGGGTTCGGCCATGATACAGCGCCCCTGGGGTGCTTAACAAAGGGTTAAGTGCCTTGCTCAAGGACCTAACGGTTGCAGCTTGGTGATACCGGGACTCGAACCCTGACCTTCCGATCAGTAGCCCACCCCCTCCCTAATTGAAAAAATACCTGACCAGTGACCAGACGGTCTCTTCAGTGTTTGCCGTTAATAATTGATTGTATAGCTTTCAATATTGCACCGTGTCAATAAAGGACCGAGTGCCACGCTAAAGAATTCTTATAAGCCAAACAATGCTTTCACTAGAATAAGACACCTATTGCTGTGTAACACGATTCGTCCATTTTGAGAACAACAAAGAAGCACGCCTACTGTATATGAACATACGTGCACTCACTCACAGAATGCATGCTGATGGTGTTTTTGTTATTGTCGTTGAAGAGTTCTCAGGAGAGCTGAGCCTCCAGGCTTTTCTTGAAGGTTATGTATTAATCTTCTCCTGCATATAATCCCCTGAAACTATAAACTAGTCTCTTGTGTCATAAGCATTGGGAAGAAGAAGAAAAAACAAAAGCATGAACACACTGAAGAAAGTGTAGTGAGAAATGGCCTTTCTATTTGTTTCTCAGTGAGTTTGTGTGGTTTTTGTGCGGTCTTTGGTGAATCTGCATTTCTGGAACACTTGATAGATGAGGGACAGAGGGTTTGATAGAATTATGGCCCCAATAGAGAGCATTAACACCGGGATCAGATTCATCTCTCTCTCTTTCTCTGTCTTTTTTTCATGCGTACACCATCTTCACGCCTTCCGTCCAGCCGAGCCCCTCTCATCAGTACACACGAGTGTGATGGAGATATTGGATTGTGAAGGTCAACACCTTCTTAAGCACTGATGCAGCAACGGCAAAAAAAGTGACACATCTAACGTGATGGATGATTATAGGGTGGGGCAGTGCTAACAGTCCTTCACATGCTGCTCCCATGGGTGATGTACTGTGAGTGTGTGTGTGTGTGTGTGTGTGTGTGTGTGTGTGTGGGGGGGGGGGGGGGGGGGGCTGATTTTTGATTGCGGCAAGGCGAAGAGTGAGATAAGATTCAGTTCCAGACAGCAGTGCACTCTGAAAGTTCTGGCTAGTTGACCTCAGACGGATATTTTTAATAATAAGGTGAGGGTAGAGGTGAGAGAGCGCGCGATCGCTTTCTTCGTCGTGAGACCGCCGTGGGCAGGTGGGCTACTGGAGACTCTCACTGCTGGGCTGAAGGTCTGCATTCCCTCATAGTATTCCTGGCATCCAGGAATTGCTTCCATGTAATAAAGATGGGAGGTCCCTAGGCGGAGGATGATTGCTCGAGGTGAGGTCCAGCCAAGACCCGCTGCATTTATTTTGGTCGCTGTCTGTGGGTTCTGGATTTATCTTTATATGAGGCCCAGAATCTCACAGCAAATTGTACGTCTGCGATAAAGAGCAAAAGTATTTATCCTTATTTGAGAAAACTGTATGTTAGGTATTGATTTCTATGATAACAAATATATCATGTTATTTGCAATTATCTTTTTTTTGGTGTTTTTAGAGAAAGAAAGTGCATTATGTTTTAGTCCGTTACTGTGTAGTATTTCCAAATGGAGCTTATGGTACATAACATGTCGGAAAGTAAAGTATCAACATTGCTTTATTCTATTAATTACTATACTATTAAGAATATAACTGGAGGTAAGTGAACACAGTTATTTTGAATGGAACTGGAAACATGCTACATGCAAATTTCCGTACATAAACTAAGACATGCATGACATACATGACGATACCAAGGTGCACAGTGTATGTCTCCAATGTGTATGTGTGTTATCGGTGTTATCTAACATTCCGTGCTGGGCACATGAGTCATTTCAAGCCCAAGCATGATGGTATAGTGCAATATTTTTACCTTTCACATTCATCTTCTACCGCTTTATCCGATCTTCCCTCGGGTCACGGGGAGTCTGTGCCTATCTCAGGCGTCTATGGGAATTAAGGCAAGATATACCCTGGATGGAATGCCAACCCATCACAGGACACACACACACATTCATACACTATGGACAATTTTCCAAGGTGCCAATCAACCTACCGTGCATGTTTTTGAACCGGGGGAAACCGGAGAACCCAGAGAAAAACCCCCTGAGGCACGGGGAGAACATGCAAACTCCACACACACATGACCGAGACGGGAATCGAACCCGGACCCTGGCGGTGTGAGGCGAACCTGCTAACCACTAAGCCACCGTGCCCCCCTGTGTTATTCATACTCGGTTTAAATTAGGCCATGAAAGCATAAAGATCCTAAAATAAAATAAATTCTCATGGCAAAAAAAAATATTCTTAATCACCAACCTCGACAAAACAAACAAAATATATAAAGAATAAATAAATAAATATAAAACAAACAGATTTCATAACTGTTACTACAATTAGCATATCTCGCCATACAGTGTATGTAAAACAGTGACAGCTAGCTATCAGTCTGAAAATAAGATTGCATCGAATTATTTCCATTTTATTGTTTTTCCACAACTAATTGATCAAGTTAATTCCTGACACAGGAATTTCTTATACGTGTCTTTGGTGTGCTCTCGTTGCTACATTATGCCTCATTGGAAAACTCGATTCCAACTTGTGTCCAATTATCTGTTCAACATTGGTGTGAATGCTGTACAGTAACAAGAAAGCATTAAAAAACGGCTTTTCTATTAATAGTTTATGCGTCTACTGTTTTCTTTGCCATAAATAGTTTCATTTTTCATACCGATAAAATCTTAAGCAGATACGCGTCTCAAAAAGCATCGTTACTAAATAAAGCAGAATTACCGTTAAATACACCTCACTAGGCTGTATATCGTCTCCTGACATCCTCATGAAGCTTGTTCACAGGGAGCACCATGACAGGAAGCAATGCCAATTTAAAACGGGCCGCCGAACAAAGCACCGGTGGACTTCTTCCAGGATATTTATATCAGTCTGTTTCGAGAAAAAAAAAAGAAAGAAAGATTTCACTCATAGAAACCGGTCTGTTCTTTCAACCATGACAACCTGAAAACAAACACAGAGTGATACGAGTTATTTTCTGCATGCAATTTGGATTCTTAATGAAGGCCATTTTCTCTGACGCCCCCTTTTTTTGTACATTTTCCGCTTCATAGACAACAAACATGTACACATGTGGACCCGGACGCAACTACTGTTTTTGGTGTTGTGTTGTATCATGTGTGCATGCAAAGTTTGTCATTTATTTCCCTTTTTTTCTGCACAGAGACACTGCAACTCAGTTTTAATGCCTTCCTTAAGGTAATGATAGACATCAATCAAATCTTGGGAAGGCATTAGGAGACAGTTGTTTCTATTGATCAGTAGATAATGTGACTCTAAAAGCATAGCAGAGCGCTGTGGACACATCACGATGGAAAAAAAAGAGCTTCTGCGGGACGTTTAAATGCTAAATGACCATTTATAAGCAGTCACGAAGAAAGGCGTGTCAATCTTCATTTCTCCTGAGATGCTTAGGATGTTGTACATGTGCCACGAGGATCACAACATGATTTGATTGCGGAGGTGAGATGAGGCACAAATGGACAGATCTGAACTGCTCACCAATTAATCAGCCGTCGGCCCACTGAACTCTATACTGAATATTATATAAATATATATATATATATATGGGGTGGTTGTATATAATATATATATATATATATATATATATATATATATATATATATATATATATATATATATATATATATATATATAGATATATATATACATATATAGTGTGCAAATACACATTATATGCAATGTGAATGCAACCAGTTTCTATGGAAAGCTACCAGAACCGGAACAGAATTCTTAAAGGAGCCATGTACCATATTTAACAATTGAAATAACCTCTAACAAAGTAGAATATTGAAATGAACAAGAAATGAATATCAAAAGAATCATTTCCATTTCCATAGTAAAATACATATTAAATCATCAAATCAATAATCAATATGCGATTAATCACAAATGAACTCACAGAAAACAGAACTACACAGATATTGTGTGATATATATATATATATATATATATATATATATATATATATATATATATATATATATATATATATATACGTGTGAAAAGAGACAGCGAGATTGTTGATATGCATACATCTCCCAATATAATTTAATATTCTAAAATATCGTATTATAATATATTTCCCACATTTTGTGTAGGAAACGAGCAATTTTAAATATTACCCTGTTCTTTTTCTGCTCTCTCTTCCAAAAAAAAATAAGTCCAGATGTAGATTTAGATCCATATTTAGCAAATCAGGGGAAGCAAAATAAGTGAAACCAGAATAGAGGTCTGTGTGATTGCAGCAGGATTTCTACAGCATCTACAAATCTACAGTATTTCGGTAAGACCCACACACTGCTGCAAATCCACTGAAGCAAAGGATTAGACGACCAAAACCCTACATACATAGTCACGTCCTATAAGGCTTTAGAAATTGTCCCTTTTCGTCAGCGTTTTATCAGTATTTATACACATTGAAAATGTCATTTCCTTAACACCTAACAATGTGTGTGTGTGTGTATAGATATATATATATATATATATATATATATTTGTATATATATATATATATATATATATATATATCTATATATATATATATATATATATATATATATATATATATATCTATATATATGTGTGTGTGTGTGTGTGCTGTATATAAATGACAAGTGCTAATTCTCTATGGCTGAATCACTATGTTTTATGAGTTTCTAAGCAATGCCAGATCAGAACGCCAGACTGTAGCATATCACATCTGTCGTGTAACAACTGTTAACGTCTGATCACCAGATTATCCCACTTGCTAATATGATACACTTATGTATGCTTGTGCGAATGTTTATGCATTCAAAAACCGCAATAGTAACATTCCACGTGCCACTTCACAAGCAACAGCAACAGCATCTACTGAGGAGCCATGCCAGGATCTCCAGCCCTGCCAGCAGCCAGCATCAGTGCCAAAGCAACACTGAGTGATTAACTGCTCCGCTGCACTCTCTTAAAGTGTAGCAGCAATTTGGCTTCGAAACCCCCTTTTCATTTGCACGTTAAATTCCAACAGCTCAACATGAGCATGCATCTGTTCATAATCTCCCCTTGTTCACAGAGTCTGGACTGTGGGAAATGACTGTTGAAGAAATATGAGGCTATGAGAAAAGAGCGTTTGCTAACTGCACACAACTAGCTCGGAAACCTATGGATTCATTGCCTCTATTAGCAACACACCCGACCCCCCCCTCACACACCCACTCCCCGTGGAACAAAACCCAGTCACCCTGATCCCTCACTCCAGCTCAAATCACTCTTAATAGAGCCATTAGTGGCCGCCAGGGACATGAATTAAAACATCCCGTTTATACACACACAACTCAGCAGGTAGAGATTACGGACCTCAGCAGTGGCGTTATCAAACAGTGCAAACTCTCAGGCCTCCAGAGGGGAAAAACCAGCAGTGTGTAAAATTCACCAGCTTTGTCAATCAGAACTATATTATACATGGTTTAGTGACTAAATCAATCTCATGGTGCTGCTATTATTCTATAGAATGATACGTGGAACACTGTATAGATCTCAAAGCATTAATGGTTATACGTAATGTAAGCCATTTTCTGTGCTGTTTACAGGTCACGGTGTGTGTTTAAAAAAATTACTCTTCCGAAATTGTGCATATAAATGAAATGTAATTTACTCTGTGTGTGTGTGTGTGTGTGTGTGTGTGTGTGTGTGTGCGCCCTGCAAGATGCCTGAGATTGGCACACGCATATATATATATATATATATATATATATATATATATATATATATATATATATATATATATATATATAGATATATATATATATATATATATATATATATATATATATATATATATATATATATATACAAACAATGGGCGCCTGTGGCTATCTATATATATCTATCTATCTATATCTATATCTATATATATATATATTATATATATATATATATATATGCATATATATATATATATATGCACATACACACACACACACACACACACACACACACACACACACACACACACACACACACACACACACACACAAACAGACCGGAGTGTTTTTCGCCCCAATACTTATTGACCTTTCACTTCACTTTGTATGCAAAATGACTTCGTGTTCTCAGTGGTGCAAAAAAAAAAAAAAACCCATGTAAAGTCAAATGCCTCTGTGTTGCCCTTGTGGCATTTCTATCTTAATTGAGATAAATTGCACAATGGAGTAGACTAAAGAAAAGCCCAAAGGACGGCTGTTGCTTTTTCTAATGCAGCTCTATTTCACTACATCATGTGACCGAATACTACCGCGTCACAGGAATTCCATAAAAGCGCAAATAATTTATTGAATTAACGGCCCGGCGTCCAGTTCAGCAACACTAGGAGGGTCGGCGCTAGCTTCCCATCCGGCCTCGCGACCAAACGCGCAGCATAAATCAGAGCAAATTAAATAAGATGCGAATAAATTAAGCGGCGCAAAGTTTTAATTTCCAATTACAAGCCTCCACACACCCCCCACATGCACTAAAGGCCAGAGGGGGAATTAAATTATGCTGCCATAGACATGACGGAAACGAAATTCAGCCAGGAGTTTTATGTAGACAATAAAAAGAAAGCTGTGTGAAGTCATAAAAAAAAAAAAAAAAAAAAAGGAACAGACTTAAGGGGGATCTCAATGTCTAAATGAGAAACAAAAAGGGAATTAAAAAAAAAACCTACAAAACACACCCATTGGATTTGAGCAAACACAGTAAGAAGGTCATAAATAGGAAAGGAATGGATGGGGTCTGAACTGGCATCTAATATAATTTACTCAAGATACTCGAAACGGAGAAGGTGTTAAAGTTGTTTTGGTGTGTTTAACAACAAGGGAAACAGACGTCTATAAACCTGCAGTCATATATGAGAGAGAGAGAGAGAACACGATTAAATATCACAATTTATTTTGTGGCATTCGATTTGATAGAGATTAGAGAGATTTAGCAACTAGATAGTTATTGATTGAATAATATCATTGTACATAATTTAAATTATTATGTAGGGATATATGGATATATAGATAGAGGTACTAGCTCAGTGGTAAAGGCATGGGCCTCTGGACCAGAATATCGCAGGTTTAAATCCCACCACCACCAAGCTACCACCACTAGTGGGCCCTAGTGAGCAAGTTCCTTAACCCACAGTTGCTCAGCTGTAAGTTGCTGTGGATAAGGGCGTCTGGAAAATTCTGAAAAAGAATAAATGAAATAGACAGACCCTAAACCAAGTGTGGGCAAGCTTTACCACTAAAAGAGCCATTTGGACCCATTTTTTGTGCCTTTATGTTTTGTATAACTATAATGTGTGGCCTTTATGAAATCAATGAACGCCTTGTACCGCTATATCCGATCTTCCCTCGGGTCACGGGGAGCCTGTGCCTATCTCAGGCGTCTATGGGAATTAAGGCAGGATACACCCTGGATGGAATGCAAACCCATCGCAGGACACACACACACACACACACACATTTATACACTAGGGACAATTTTCCAAGGTGCCAATCAACCTACCGTGCATGTTTTTGGACCGAGAGGAAACCGGAGAACCAGGAGAAAAAAACCCTGTGGCACGGGGAGAACATGCAAACTCCACACACACACAGCCGAGACGGGAATCGAACCCGGACCCTGGAGGTGTGAGGCGAACGTGCTAACCACTAAACCACCGTGCCCCCATAAACAAACATGCCTAATCCATTTTGAGAGGTACCAATGTGAACCATCATGCGAGATTCTTTGCTCGTGGCTTTTATACGGTGTACTAGGTTTTACTGTCAGAGAGTTTCAAAGACAGACTTGCACAAAACAATGAAAAAAAAAATGAAAAAAAAAATGTTTACTGTGCAAATACTGAATAGCCGATACAAATGCAAGATAAGTCAGGCATTTTAAAGCACGTATGACAAACTCGTGGTCCGCAAGAGCTTAAAAGGTGTACGATTGTCTTAAAATAAGTCTTAAAATACTGCTTTAGGCAATAAACTACATCTCCCACAATGCATGCGACTATGTTACCTGTGAAATGACGGCATCCAGCCACTAGAGTGCAGTGTATCCCACATCTGCCATTACTGAGGTTGATTTTTTTCCAACAAGCAGAATTAAGATATTTTCTATAAACGGACATCCCATAATCTCCAGGAAGCGAAAAACTGATGCAGATGGAAGACGCTACCAAGAAAGATACGAAAGAAAATAATTGTTTGTGCTTCAAGGAGAAAAAGCAGAATGTGTTTTTTTTTTGTTATGAGGCGAAGTCGCTCATCAAAGAGTATATACTGTTATATAATTACAATATTTATATAGTTATAGGTACAACTGACCCTTCGAGGGCAACCATAATGCTGAATTTGACCCCCCTGATCTAAACCATTTTCAACCAAGAGTTTGTATGGGGGGAAAAAAGGAAGAAATTTATTAATTCATTCATCTTCTACCGCTATAGCCGGTCCTCTCTCGGGTCATGGGGAGCCTGTGCCTATCCCAGACATCTATGGGCATTAAGGCAGGATACACCCTGGATGGAATACCAACCAATCACAGGGCACACACACACACACACACACACTCACATTCACAACCTACTGTACATGTTTTTGGACCGGGGGGAAACCGGAGAACCCAGAGAAAAACCCCTGAGGCACAGGGAGAACATGCAAACTCCACACACACATGGCCGAGACGGGAATCGAACCCGGATCCTGGAGGTGTGAGGCGAACGTGCTAACCACTAAGCACCACTAAAGGAAGAAATATCTAATTTAAAATTTTTTATAATTATTACAATAAAGTGTATTAAACTTACAGCTAAATTAATGTATAACAGTTCAACTGAGAGTAGAAAACTGCAAATCAATAAAAAAAAAATTTTTTTAAAGGCACCCGTGAACAAAAATCTGTATGTTTATGATTAAATCTTTAAAAATAAACAATATAAAATATGATCAATGATGTGTGTACAAAAATGGTTCTAAAAGTCTCGACTTACTATTTTTTTTCCATTCAGCGTCTCCCGTTTGGGCGCGTCACGACGGATGGTCCACATATTAGCTTTGGCGCATGTTTTACGCTCGTTGCCCTTCCTAACGTATTCGGTCTTGGGACCGGATAGGAACTCTAACGGCTCAAGGGCCCACCAGTGTCAGCTCTGCCGTGCTGGAACTCAAACCTGAGACCTTTCGGTCCAGAGCCCAGTGCATTAACCACTGAGCTACCCCCTCTCCAATCAAAAATGAACTATAACTACCATAATATGACTGGTTTGCATTATCATCAGTGGCCTCGATCACCTAAGCGGTCCTTGACATGAAAAACATTGGAGACTGGTCGACACGCAGGTCATGATCTCATAACATAGCCATAAATCACAATGATGCTGCGATATAGTGCTACCATGTGATTAGTCGACATAAAATACCAAAAGGGAAATAATGTGTGTGTAATATGAAGCACCCCAGCGATCTTTCCTGACCAACTCTCTCCATCCATGTATGCAACAGCAAAGTGCACAAATTTTCCAAAGAAGGAATTCAGGCATTTATTTCGAAGACATGATTGTCAATTACATATTGTAGTTTACATGCAGGCTATGAGACAGGATCCATAGGACACAAAGACATACATATATATATATATATATATATATATATATATATATATATATACACATATATATATATATATATATATATATATATATATATATATATATATAATAAATAATAGACAAATAAAACACTTGGGAGAAAGGCACATTTTTTATTCACTCCTATCCTTAGGCATTAGGCATAAATTATCATTACGTCTACTGATGAGCTTCTCTTGTTAATCCAATATATCTATATATATCTATATATATAGATTTTAAATTTTAACGCCTGTCTTTCCCTGATTCACATTGCTGTTAAAACCGATCTTTGACGAGGACTTATTAAAAACCCGTCCTTCAGCTGAATAAACACGAGCTGGCGCTTAAGGTGGGAAACGCGCTGGCGGCGATGGCGCTTTTAAGGCAGCTTCGCCTTTTCCTTGTTCAGGACACTCTCATAGAGAGCAGCGTTCCTTATACACCAGCAAGCAGATCCTCAATTATCAGTTCATTGATCCATAATGGAATGAACGCTATCCATAATGGAATGACATTAGTGTAAACACCTCTGACACATATTTGCACACGATATTCCGGAAATGAAGATCATGTAAGGAATTAGTGTTTTATTTTAAATGACGTGCCTCTTTCAGCACGTTCCACGGATCTGTAAAAAGAGATGACCGGAATATGCGTGCCAGGAAACCTTCTGATCCGAGTCCTTATCGTAGAACCCTGTAGCCTCTAATACAATGGAAAAAGTGTACACTATGGAAAAGGTGTAAAAAGCCGGAGAGTAAATAAAAAGGGGTGCAAACATGCAAACTAGGCATGTACTATGTATTTACAAACCCAAACACAGAAACCCCGCATCAGAATCCCCAGTTTGTTCATGGTAATCTCTTCCATAAAAAGTCCGGCGCAGGTTTTTATTTCGACCAATCAATAGCAACGATGATAATCAGTTGGAATGAAAATCAATCGATTTAAACAGGTAGAATTTGCCGCGCACTTGAATGCAAACCTACACACAGACTTTTTTTTTAAGGATAAATGAAAACACAGCAAGAAGGGAAGAGTGGCGAGTCTCAACACTTCGTAGTCTGCTTGAGAAATTCTAACCTAAATTGGAATTTTCTGTAAAACATGATTCAGTTGTGATCACGCATACCGCCTAGGATTGGGTACCATTTCAATTTTATCGATTGCGATTCCCAGTTTCGATTCCAAACGGTGAACCAAGCGCAGATGCTTAGTCGTGTTGGTCGTGACATCTTGCTTGCAATTAGTTTATTACACGTAGCTTTGTTTTAGGTCCATCTTGTAAATGGATCTTTAGATTACCACATAAGGTCCTGGAAGATTGGATGTGAGGAAGGTCCTGGCAGATTGCAGGCCCGTATATATGTGGCAATAAAAAATTAAATGTACCCAGGAATCGATACGAAAAATCTAATTTTTTTATTTGATAACAACAAGTAACCGGATTCCAGAATTGGACATTGGACAGAATTCCGATTCACAACTCTAATACCGACACACTAGTAAGGAATGTTGAAAATGTGGCAGCTATGAAAGACTAATTATCCCTGATTCTTTTTTGCTCCTGTCACAGCTCTCGGCCCACACTACAGTGCATGTGGCGCTTTCGTTTTCCCCGTAGACTGTTCAATCACACCAAATGTTGCTTACAGTCTTATAGTGTAAACGGGAAATAAATACTGTGCCAAACCTGAAAGCCTTTTTAGTCTTTATTTTCTGCTGTCAGTATGATATTAGCGGTGACAAACATCAGACAGGAAGCGGCCCAAATCACCACAAATACGACCCAGAATGTGTGGCGGAATGGAGACCTGTGCTTATTCTGCACGTCTCTGTCAAACACGGGCTCTAGGTGGCGCCGACTATAGAACACCAGGGCTGCAGGAATGATGTACTGAATCCCTGTGCCGGCGTAG
>JACRUU010000004.1:13464119-13556619 GCA_030449085.1 Kryptopterus vitreolus | reverse complement strand
AGGTTCACGTGTTTCAATGTCCTTAGCAAATGACCCATGGCATACTGTACAGATGTTTTCACCGCATTAGCCTCCATTGGTTAGTACACTCTTCTCTTTTCAATTGGAAATGGATAAGGCGTCTGCCATACTCTGTAAATATGGACTCATATCATGCGGCCCGATGGTGTGAGGTGCGCTAATATTTTTATAAGGAATCGCCCCGCGGAATTCCGAACCCGGGGACAAAAAGCGGGAATTTTTTTCCCCATAGAAAATGAATGGGGCTGAAATTTCGTGCATCACACCTCGGCCTGAGAGTGACCGACATGCAAATGAGGCATATCCACTCGGTCCAGAGTGGATCGCGATCACATGCCTGCCGAATCCCACACTCGTTTTCCCGGAATTTTCGGAAATCTGTGACATTCTGGCCCCATAGAGAATGAATAGGGAAATTTGATGCTCTGCTGTTCGGCCTACATGCACATTTGACATCCACTCGTAGGTGAGATAGAGTAGATCGCGAACATATGATATGACCCTTGGTTTAAAAAAAAACAAAAACAAAAAAAAAACAGGGAATTATGGGTAATCAGGGCAAATGTGTTTTTTGTTGGCAAGGTCACAAGAAGTAGCGGAAGGGCACGTGTGAGGTATCTACGGACTCAGCTCAGCATAGGGCATTGTGGGTCATTTAGTGATGTCACATCAAGCCACGCCCCACCATTATTCCAAATGGGTGAAAAAACGAACATCTTCAGAAACGTGAGTGTGATGCATCAAATTACTCTGCTTGGGTGAAGGAGTTGATCTCTGCTGGGATCCATGACGCCACGTGACATCATAGGTCCCGCCCACCAACCAAACCTAACGGCTTGCTGCTCCGCCAATCTCGCACCGACCCGCACGTGTGTGACGTGTGTCAAACCGTACGGACGAGCTCGTGTTTCAATGACAGCGCTAATACTAAATAGGTTATTTTTAGACCCATTCTTCAAACACATTAACAATGACGTACTAAAGAGCAACAGGTAAGTTTAATAGAATCATTCGGATGCACTATTCTGCCTTGAGAGCAAACTGTACAGATGTTTAACCTTCACCACATTGGCCTCCATTGGTTAGAGGTGAAATGTGATTCTGTCTGCGAGCACGCTGCCAAGTAATTCATCACGCAGCCTGAATCCCCCCCCCCAACAGTGAGCATGTTGAGGAGTAAAAGAAAATGCTACAGGTACTTGTCGTCTTCTAGACCTATGGATAAGACTTGCTCAGTCACCACTGCAGGAGGTCGGAATTTGTTAACCCTGTGTGCTGTACAGAAGACGCGGAAACCGGGTAACAACTGCAATGCGAAATATTGCTTAGCAGAACTAAAATGTAAGTTGCACAGTGGCTTAGTGGTTAGCAGGTTCGCCTCACACCTCCAGGATCCGGGTTTGATTCCCGTCTCGGCCATGTGTGTGTGGAGTTTGAGTTCTCCCCCACTTTGCCTCAGGTTCTGTTCTCCCCGTGCCTCAGGGGTTTTTTCTCCGGGTTCTCCGGTTTCCCCCGGTCCAAAAACATGCACGATAGGTTGATTAGCACCTTGGAAAATTGTTCCTAGTGTATGAATGTGTGTGTGATTGTGAGTGCGTGTGTGTCCTGTGATGGGTTGGCATTCCATCCAGGGTGTATCCTGCCTTAATGCCCATAGACGCCTGAGATAGGCACAGACTCCCCGAGACCGGAGGGAAGATCGGATAAAGTGGTAGAAGATGAATGAATGAACGAACTGAAATGTTTACAAGCAAACAATATATGAAATGTTGTTCATGTATGGAAGTCAATCAAAATTGTTAACGATGTTATACAATAGTGACTGTACGCAGCTGTACTCGAGACAAACAAATCATCTAATCATCAAGGCGGACCTGGTGAGTGTAAAGCAGGGGTGGTTTTAGTGGTTTGAACCCCGGTAGCCAGACCTTCCCCAAGTAGTCCAGGGGAGCCGTATGATGGCTGTGCTCTGACCCCAGCTTCCAAACAGGCTGTGATATGTGAACAGAAAATATCCCTGTGCTGTAATGTACGTGACTGTCAACCTGCATTGCGGACTTATAAAGGAAGAAAAAGCCCGATAACTACTAACCCCCCGCCCCCGAAAACGATTACTTTATTCTGCATGCTCTAAGAAATGACTGATGTAAGCAGAACCTAACGAGTGCCCTAAGAAGCAACAAAAACGCCATATGGACTGGCCCGAGTCCAACTTCATTTTGAGGACCAAATTTCTTCCGATAATATAAACGTCAGGAGTAAGTGAATGAGACACATGTAATTTGAAAGACATACAGCACATGTCATTTAACTGCTTTATGGCATATGGTGGTTATGTTGAATTTCTCCCTTTTTTGACCATTTATTTCACTTCACTCCAGTTAAAACTAAATCCTGTTATACAAAATAACTACAATTAATATAATGAACAAATAACTGTTGAGTCATGAGTCTATTTTCCCCCCAAAAACTCACTAGAATTGCAAATTGGAGGGAGGGTCTAGCTCAGCCGTCGAGGTGCTGGGCTACTGAACGGAAGGTCGAGCCCCAGTATCACCAAGCTGCCCTGAGCAAGGCCCTTAACTGTCTGTGTTCTCCGGGGGGGATGCGTCATGGCTGACCCTGCGCTCTGACCCCGGCTTCCAAACATGCTGGGATATACACACACAAAAGAATTTCATTGTGTGCTGTAAGGTATATGTGACAAATAAAAGCTATTCAAATCTAAATGCATCACAACTGTTCAAGTTATTCACAATAAAAGCGAGTCATTATTAAAGAGCTGATGTGCATTTTCATGGGAGATCCGTGCACGTCATCTTTCAAAGTACTCCTTAATACACGAGACCTTTTTAAAAAGGTCCATCACACTTCAAACAGCAACTTGAAGTCTAGGAACATTACACCTCATATCCTGCCTGAGGAGAGCTCTGAAACAGTCCATTCATTTAACAATATTAAAAGACGACAAAATATGACTGGATAAAAAAAAAAAAACATTGCGCTGGCTTTAAACCCAGGCCTTTACCGCTGTGAGTTCAGTTCCAGTCACAGAAACAAAGAAAGAAAAAGAGCTCAGTAAATAGGACGGTGTAATCGACGTCAGCAGCTGTGATTAAAGGTTTAAGTTAGAGTCAGTATTGACGGAGCTGCACAGAAATGCACACATCTGAATGCTTCCTTCTAATCGAGCCCAAATTTACTGCTCAGAGGAAATCAAAGTTTTACAGAGGAACCCATTATAGGAAGAAAATAGGCATCAATAGGAAGCCAAAGCAAAAAGTGCGCAATCGGATGCAACTTGCTCCCAGCCTGCCACACTACGCCTAGTTCTAAAGCTTCCCCCCCCCAAAATATTAAATCGATATAATTGAAAGGCAAACGTATTCTCCTGCTAGTTTGTTATTCCGACGACTAAAGAAAGCAAAAGTAGAAAAGACGTGGATGCACATTACGCAAATACAAATCGCTCTTTGGTTCTCCGCAGCCTGTGTAGACGCCAACTGCAGTGCTTGGCTGAAGAAAATTGACCGATACATTTTCCTTGAGGCCAGGTTCCTTCGAGCTGCCTCATTGCTTCGAGGTGTTCATTAAAGTGCATCGATATTTCATAGAAGTTATGGCGAGTCTACGAGGCTGGTCTATGTTATATATATATAGACGATAAAATAAATAAATAAATAAATAAATAAAGTTGAATTTTTCGCACGCATTATTAAAAGCAGTCCACTCACCTAATTCTAAAAGATTAATTAGCGATAAACATGTTGCGTTTCGAATGCTCTAAGGAGTAATCAATTGCATACATTTCCATTCCACTCGCTGTACTGCTATTATAGACTCGTTACATGAATTACACCGCCGTCTCAAAGTGCAATCTGTTGACCGAGGTTCCCGGCAGTAAGAGTAATAAAATGCCTCCGGAAAGCTTCTTTCGGAAGAAGGATGGGCTATAATTAATCCGCAGCCAGTAAACAAGACCCTCTCTCACAGTCGCATCACTTAATATCAATTATAAACGCAGGTCTCATCACCTCCCCTCCACTGCTAATGGCACTGCTAGAGAGATGATTGAACTCATTCATTCAATCAGAATTTCAACCCAGATTCGACTTGCTCCTGGAAATATGCTTATAAAGATGATTTATATATTTTTAAGGGTGGTTATTAAAATCAAATTTTACTTGCATTAATTTACTACATGTGCGTATGATGTTTTGACTACGAGGTTTTGGAGCTCCTCTGAGGAGAAAACAAATCTGCAGTGTGACCTCTGACAGGAGGTTTTCTTTCTACTGGAAAGCACCTGGAAAAGCGCACATCCTGTGCGAGGAACCATCAAGAGCATCGTGAGTAGCTGCATCACTGCCTGGTTTGGGAATTGCACCGTCTAGCCCCTACGGCGAGAAGTTTGGGGTCTCTCTCCCCTCCGTCATGGACATTTACACCCCGCGCTGCATCCGTAAAGCCACCAGAATTGTGTCTGCACTGCATATTGTTGAAATGACAATAAAGCCAACTTGAACTTGACCTACTGAATAGAAAATGCTGTTATCACATTATGGCTGGGAAAACAGCAAGTGGCACTAAAAGAAAAAGTCCCCTACCTCCTTTGGGGCTCACAGAGATTTACAGCTCCTAATCCAACACACAAACATGACCATCCATGGTGTTTTTCATAGAGCATTATGGATGACTGAAGATGCACACAAGGGGGTCTGGGCCTATCTTGCTGATGGCTGTGAATAACGGCGATGAGCGCAGAGGATTAGAGAAGAAGGAAAAACCCGTCGGAGGGTAAACGGTACAACGGCACATTTTTAATATAGGATGGAAAGAAAGAGTAACGAAAGGATAAAGATTATTGCACATTTGTATTATTAATTAATAAAGTATTGATTGCACAGACATTATTTTCCGTAATCAGGTGAGAGGTAACATGTAAATAAGATTTGGGACTCAAAAGTGGGCTTATAATTACTAACCCGCAGTGGGCAGCACATACCAATGTGTAAACTCCATAACATCTATGCCTAAGAACAATCTGTTATTCTTTAAGATTTAACCAATAGAAGTAGCACAACGTTTCTAAGTAAATGGCTGATAACAGGAGGCGCTCAATAATTTAGCAGGATTAAATGCGCTACGTATTGCAGCACAGAGTTGTGAATGAAAAGGTAAAGGAGACTGGGCTAGCACTCGTTTTTAGAGCAATCCACAGACTGTCCTCTTGCTGTAGGGCAACGTGTTCCCGCCGAATGAGAAAATTTGATTCCGGGGCAACCGCTCCGCTTTAATGGCTCGTTTTAAAAAAGCGATCTTGGTAGTAAGAAAATGCACACAGCTCCAGGGTCAATGTTGAGGCCGGAATTGTAAAACTTTGGACAGCTCACATGAATTACCATTTTTGCTAGAGGGGCTTTCCCCGAGACAGCAAAAACACTGAAGGCGTAACAAGGCATAAACATACAAATAGGAAGTGAAATTGTTTTGCACTCCAGCTCATTCATCTCGCTGATCTCTGAAATATACTTTCTAAATCGCAAGGACACTGGGAATGTTCTATGAATATTTTCCGGTACAGCAATGTCATAATTAAGTCATTTTAATGAAAATTGTGATCTGTAATTAAGAAACTATTTAGCGAGGAACATTCCCCCCTCCCCACAAGGGTATAGCAGCCCCACGGTGGGACCTTTTCATTCCCGTAATTAGCAGCTATGTATGCATGGAATAAAGGCAATGGCAATTAGCCACATTTCATTTCAAATTGATCAGTGTTTACAGACAAACAGATGCATAAAACATTTGGTTTCTCGGCAACGCTGCATGAAGTCTACTCTTTGACTCGAGGATCAGGTTAAAATGTTGTCTGAACCCTCAGTGTTATGACAGCTACTTTATTCCTCCCTGGTTCTCATTCCCCTAGAGGCCTAAAGACTGGCTATCCATCCCGGAAAGCAGCGCGGCCCGTGCCAGTGGTTCTGTTGAGAAATGAAGCACTTCTGAAGCAGCCATTTTGAATCATTAGCCAGCGTGGCACTGAGGGCTGCCGACACGTTCCATCAATCATTAGCCGAGACCAAGTAAGGAAGCAAAAAACAGAAGCAGAGGAACAATAAAGCAAAATGTACAGCAAGACAATGAGGTATGAACAAATCAACATTGTTTCTGTTGTTTTTTTTTTGTAATGCTCTGTTAAACGTACTTGCATGGGTGCAGTGCTGTGCTTTGAATCCTGTGACGTTACATGCAGTCACCATGTGAGTGGTGGTCCAATCAGGACAAAGATGAGCCTGTGAACACCTCACATTAGAGGGCGGGGGGGGGAAACGTCGGCCCCCTGGTTTTGCTCTTGGTCCGGTGCTGACATTGCCGGAGTGTGTGCAGTGAGAACAATGACAAAGCGAGGTGCATGGAGAGCTTAAACCTAGATTCACCCATAATGAAAATGATACCGTTTATCACTCTTTACAGGTGTGGGAAAATGAATTATCAAACATAAGTTAAGTTCAGGTTATTGTTGGTTTGGCCCTTGAAAACACCTCAGGTTTCTCGTGTGGCCCATTGGAAAATATAACTGAGGGCCAAACTGACTGATCACACACATGTGCTTACTGAACGTAATGTTCGAGAAAACATCCATTCTTAAGGGTGTTCGCTAAGTCGAGGTGCCTCGGGTGCAGTCAGTATATATATAGATATATATATATATATATATATATATATATATATATATATATATATATATATATATATTTGTCTCTTTCTGTGAACTTACCGATCCATCTCATTATTGAGGTGAAGATCTGAAGGTATTTGGTCTTCTGTACATTGAAGAACGTGAAAGGTCCCAATAGAAGTGTGAAAACCGCCTGTAAGACAAAGAACACAGTAAAGGCATAGTTACATCCTTACTTTCATATATGATAAATCCCCCCTTCATATAAAAATAATGTAATTATTACAAAAAAAGAAGGAGGGGGGGGTCAGAGCTGGAAGGAAGGGAGAAACTATTTTAAACCATCGTCTATTAAAATGCGTTCTATGCCACTGTAGGGAATGAGACCTCGGTGAGACAGTTTAATGTAACTAATCAGTCCCCGGGGGAACAGGAACAGAGGTTAGTGCTTATGTACAGTTTTCACATGCTCATCGATCAGGACCATAAACTTTACAGCCAAAATCTCAAGAACACACTAAAGCTTGACTTGTGATTTTATCATATCAGCACCAAGGTTACAAATATGACCACCAATCAGCAATGTCCTTGTTTGTAATAACATCGTATCCCGAGCTGTCAGGGGAAGGTTTTTCACTACATTGGTGTAAAATGCTCTAAAAAAAAAAAAAAAAAAAAAAAGCAAAAAAAAAAACAACAAAAAATAAACTAATAAGTTGCTCAATAAATGTTGGAAAGGGGACAGGCTAAAGGATGAAGTAATCAGCTCTTAGTGTGCTCAAACTGAAATAGGCATATATTTGTTCACAAAAAAAAAAAAAAAAAAAAGGGATTTTACAGAAATGTACTTGGCCTACTCCCCCACCCCAAAAATACTCTTTCACAAAACAAAGCTAGTGAGTGAACATATACTGTATCCACCCCATCAACCTTCTCCAGCTGTCCAGACTTCGACATCCTCAACCAGATATTCTTGCTCTGGGACATTTCTCAAGCTGTCTGTCAGATATAATCTCTCCCTCGGATCCTGGGTCTGATCCACGGTATCTATCCAGGGAGACATGCCAGATACGTGTCTCTAGCATGGGCCGGCCAAGTGACATGCTTATAAAATACACAAACATGCACCCACATTTCAATTTGAAGCTCGGCAGCTCCACTCGGAGACGACACTCCCAGACTATTAAACTCCTCAACACGAGGAACAGAAGCCAAGATACCCGAGACTTGTTCGCTTTTCACAAAACATAGCTCGAGACCATTGGTGAGGACACTGGGCATTGAACAAAATATATATATATATATAATATATATTATATATATATATATATATATATATATATATATATATATATATATATATATAAATATATATACGAGATATCTCTGATCAGAGATATATATATATATTTCAAAAATTTCAAAAATCTACTGGAAGGCAGGACGGAGGGTAAAGCGAAATGAGACTGGATTAGTAGTGAGGCGTGACAATGTCTCTCATGGCAATACACCTGTGCTGGAGGAGAACAGGAAGTAGGGCTGGCATGAAGAACATTGAGATACTGCACAAGAGAATCACAAAAGTCAAGAAGGTGAGCGAGAGCGAGAGAGAGAGCGAGTCTGCAAATATAACAAAGCCTTCAGTATTTTAAACATTGTGGTGGCTGCTCGAACAGAGTGAAGAGCAAAACAATCCCGAGTCCAGTATTAAAACCTGAGACTTCAGCTTTTAATGCATTTATTCCTTCAATATCCCTCTCAGACATTCAATTCCATTATACTATCCATTACACGCTCGGTCCTGCGTCACTGCAAAATGTCATGTTTTCCTTTAGCAAAAATGCTTAAGTTTCAGACTATATTTTAAATATAGCCGTAGTTAAAAACGATCCCGGCAAATCGTCCCGCGCCTTCCACAAAGATTACTACGCTCCAGGAGAACTGTCTTCTGGATCTATATGGGCATTTCGCTTTTTATGATAATGACCCTCCTATTTCCAAATTCCAGCACCACGGTTGTGAAAACGAATGGGATGCAATAAGAGGCAAAAGAGAGAAGAAAATCTGCAAAAGTCCCCAGTTTAGTAAGGACATTGACTTCTCACTAAACATTATGACAGTATGAGCTAAAAAAAATAATAATAATAAGAAAGAAAGAATTAGGGGTTTACTCACGTGCAAAAGTAACCGCCAGCAAATCAGTGGTTGCAAACATTCAAAAGTAAATGATCAGAAGAGCGACATGAACACGATCGCATAAAAAAAGAAGAAGAAATCAACATACAGCACGAAGAAAGTGCTTTACTGATTACGATCTCTCTCAGACATACTCATGGGATGATGGTACAATCTCATTTGCACCAGTTCAGTATCTACACTTGACTCTCCTCCGCCAGAGGACCCGTTTATAATGAGATACCAAACTGTTGGAAAGGCCGAAGCTGCAGACTGCTGCCATCTTGACATGCAGGAGCTGCCAAAAATAGCCTATGAATTGTGTGTTGGGATGCTCTCATGAGCTCTTCAACTTCACATATCTGTATAAATGGAATTCCGAGAGCGACTAAGGGCTTTTCCTGTCGCATAAAGTGGAGGTTTTTATCCGGTGTAGAGATGTCTCGATGACAGAAGTGAAAACAGTCCGATGCTGAAAATTATAATTAGAGATATACAATCCTATTACAGCGTTTGGTTCGTCAGCATAAGTAAATGATCACAGTGGCTCAGCACACTCAATCTCATAATATGGATATAATATTCCATCATACAGGTTATACCTTGACACTGTAATATAAATGTGATGAGTGAAACAATCTTTGTGCTGTAAAACAATGCACTAATTCAGTTTCAGTGGACTGTTGGTCTTTTTAACAAAATTATAACACAATTAACCATATTTCAATACTAACAAACTTCTCCACATGCCTACCAGGTCTGGCTGCAGGCTTTCATTCGCCTGATTCTGCTTATTTGATCATTCTTATTCTTCAATCAACTATGCTTTCAAATCAACTTTTTTTGGAGAATCCCTTACCTACACTCATGCTGATTGACGATGCCATTTAACCATACACGGTGACTTTTTTTCACCGTACATGGAGAAATGAGGGTAAGTGGTAACTCATTGGTTAAGGCTTTGGGCTCTCCGGAAGATTAAAATCCTAGCACCTAGGACCTTAACCCTCAAGTGTGCAGCTGCATGTTGTTCTGTAT
The DNA here is from genome assembly GCA_030449085.1 of Kryptopterus vitreolus. Classification (NCBI taxonomy): domain Eukaryota; kingdom Metazoa; phylum Chordata; class Actinopteri; order Siluriformes; family Siluridae; genus Kryptopterus; species Kryptopterus vitreolus. The sequence goes on along the minus strand of JACRUU010000004.1, from coordinate 13,546,703 downwards.
CTGCCAAATGCTGTAAATGTAAATGATTAACATTATATTGTGTCTGTGCCACACTAATTAATACAGTGTGACCTCTAACAAAAGAAAAAAAATACAATATTATTGCTCAGAGGCTAACCTTTGCTCTCTTGTATGCATGCATCAAGGATAATACTGTGCCATATTTGAAGAAGGAAGAAAAGAAAAGAAAAAAAAAATTTGCAACCAAACACATCCATCTCTACAGGATTGAATGGGGTAGCCTAGACATTGGACTTTGAATAAGAAGGACAACAAAGCTGCAGTTCCTGGGCCCCTTTAACGAGGCCCTTAATCCCATAGTTGCTCATTTGTTTGACTGAGACAATATAAACTGCACTGGATATGAGCATCTCGCAAATGCCTTAAATGTGAATTTAAACGTAAAGTAATCTTGATTTCTATTCTCAGGTACAAAGAGTAGAACGTGTACAAATATGGATTTTAAGGTGGGGGGGGCTGAAGACCCTAAACAGAGGCAAAGTCTTCAAAGGGCTGATGAAAGTTCCTGTGGCTAGCGGCTTGGGGCCAGTGGTGTTAAAGTGCAAGGTCGTTATCCCATCCACCATCATCTACCTTAGAGAACTGGAGATTACATGACCAATCCCACAGCTTCGGTGAGAACAGGCTTGATTCCCAAGGTAACGAAAAAAAACCTCTGAAGCGAAGGAATAAAAAGAGACACAAGTAACAAACACGGACACAGTTTCTAAAGAGTGAAATGTAACCCCACTGTACAGACCCGTGGCATTATAAACAAAAAAAACCAGAGCTTGCTTATTTTACTTATGCCAGACAGCTGGTGCTACTACCTGGGCACCCAGCCAGAAGTGATGCTCATCTCTCTCAGTAAGGGTGATGTAACCAGTCCAGATTTGACCGAGCAGGACAGTAGCTGCATGCGGTCTTGCTAATGACGATCGTTATGTGAGGACAGTCAACTAGCCGAACACCGTGAAGCCCGAGATGATGTGTAGCGATTGTTGTTCACCAGAACTCCAAAGTTGTGACTCGTGACTTCAGACAAGACGGTAAAAACAGGGGTCTTAGAATTTCCATTTCAGAAGTACACACGTCCGAGCTCTATAATGGATTAGCCTGCAGGAGTCGCAGAAGAAAAATGGGTTTAAACCCAGAATATGGACAACAAGTCTCAGTCGACTCTTCCACCGAAGAAAAGCGATTAAACTACCTCCATTAAACTGTTTTTTCTTATTTAGTATGTATGGTTAAAAGAAACAATAACAGCATCAGGCTTGGCAGCTCGGCTAGCAGTACAAAGCAAAAATGACAGAGAAAGGAAAGTGCTTTTTTATACCGAGAGCTTTGTAACGGTTTTACACCTCATAGCCTGCGGCACAGGAGCCTCCGTGTCTACTGCAAACAAACCATAAAAGTAAACAAGCACGTTCCTAGCACAGTAATGTATACGAACAGATGAGGACACGCGTGCAATCTTGTATCACCTTGTCTCGCGTAACGTGAAGAGTGGAGACAGTTCATCAGACCAGATCAGCATCAGATCACTACCAGATTAGAAAAAGAAGGCAGTGGTGGTGTATTTGTCACATGTGCATTACGGAGCAGTCAAACTCTACGCTTCACATATCCCCCCAGTCTTAGGAAGTTAGAGTCAGAGAACAAGGTCAGACATAAATGCAGCATCCATAAAGCAAAGAGGATTATCCTGTTAAAGGGACGAACAAGAGAGGTTTGGTGTTGGTTTGGGGCTTACAAGCCCGAGCTTTTGGACCGGTAACCCAGTAGTAACCCTGATCCTTACTGCACTGAGCCAATGTAACATGGGATAGCACCAAAGATATGCACCATTTCTAATCAATACGTTGTCTGAAACTTGGCTGTGCATGGGTGAAGGCTTAAAATGTGAAATACAGGAAACAAATTAAGCAGAAAACTTGTAGTGTGGGAAATGTTCATATATTTGTTCTTAGATTTGAATTTTAGAATATTAAAAGAAAAATAAATATATATATATATTTTTTTTTTACACACTGACTCTGTACAACTATGTATGGTTGGAATTGGTTTAGGTAGGTGTCAAGTGGAAGACACATCACAATTATAGGTACAATATCAGCCTGAACACAGTGAGACAGACAAAACCAAAGGAAATCAGTGGAAAGAGAACAAGCATGAAAGAGAATAAACTCTAACATCTCTAACAAAAGAGAATTCAATACTCAACATACCAGTGCGTGTGTGTGTATATATATATATATATATATATTTTAGAGTTTATTCTCTAACATGTTTGTTCTCTTTCCATTGATTTCCATTGGTTTTGTCTGTCTCACTGTATTCAGCTGTATTTGTATATATAGTATATATATATATATATATATATATATATATATATATATATATATATATATATATATATATATATATACACACACACACACACACACACACACACACACACACACACACGTATCTCTGTTTCGAATTTTCATCTGTGGGTGGCAGTGCTTTTCGAATTGAGGAGAAACTGTTACAAGTCTGAAGCGATTTACACACACATTGTGTTAATATTTTTGTTCCTGGTTGGTGTTTTGTTCCATCACGGTATGCATTTGCAATAAAAAGAGTGTGTGTGTGTGTGTATATATCCATCCCCAACATGTGTTCACTCTCTCCGAAAGTGTACTCACATTTTCAGTCGGGAGATTTTAAGGAAGAAAAAGACTTGCATCATGATCTACTTTTCTGCAAAGGGGTTAGAAAAGCCTTTTCACTACCACATTAAATAAAATCCCAAAAGCAGACATCCAGCAGCATTTAGCCAACAATTTATGAATAGCAACGTTTAATCATTTATTAACATCAACAGCCGAGAGGTTTGCAACTTCAGACGTCCAACAAGCCAAAGCCCTCTGTAAAATTTGTGGCAACTAAAAGAAGCAGCACGAGTCATTTATTCCGGCACCTTAGACAGCATCACGCTGTCGAATGGGGACGCGTGTGGGGTGCTGCGCGGATAAACATGACCGTGGCAGCCCCCAAACCACCGGCTAAACACAGAAAACATTTTACTACTGTATCCAAAATCGAAAGATTTAATTTATATGACATATTGTCCAGCTCTAATCTAGCCGTTGTCAAAATCGCTCGAATCCTTATGCTTGCCCAGTTATCCTGCTTGTAACATCAACATGTTCACATCACCAATCATAATCCTATAATGACAAATGTTATTCCTGATCGGTGTAAGTTCATAACCAAAATTTACCAGCAGCTGTCCTGAGGTTTAATATCATCCCTTTAACCAAAAATAAGCTTTATTTTCAAATAATTCACAGCAAAGGCAGAAAGACACAAGTGACTCATGATGAACAAAACGATCCACAGATTTAAACCTGGCCCAGTCCCTCCTACATGAGCGGCGTATCGCATGCTTCAAGCTGGAAATGTCTTATTAATGCTGTTATGTTGTACTTTATCATTGCACTGATATATATACACGCATAATGGTGATGATTGTTTTGTGTGCACCACAATGGATGAATCACACAGATGCCTTTTTGAACACCTCATTTACAAACTTGGGTTCATAACGGCTCTCTCACGAGCTGAATTTCGTAAAACGAGTATGACGCACAGGAACACCCGTGAGTTTCCCAGATGCATCATCAATGCCTTCAATCGAGTCTTATTTCAGATGTGGCGTGTGGCGAAGGAAAATGAGCAAAGTGCAGCGCGGGCATTAACAGCAAAACAGAGTAGTCAGCTTGGACCGAGTGACTCATGCACGGCTGGACGTTGGAGTCACCTGAGGCTCATACACATGCCTCATATACATACATCGCTATTTATAATTGTAGCAGGACCAATAAAAATAAATAAATAAATAAAAAGCTTGCTGTGGCACAAAGGGTGAGGACTTCATTCGAGTGCTGTTCATGGGTCAGCTGCTCTCCATTAAAGAGCTTCTATAAAGAACGCAGCGGTACATTTTTACGAACAAACCCTTCTTCTATTAAGAGTCATTTAAGGCATGAGAACAGCAGTAACTCGCCTATACATCACGGCTGTTCTAAAAGGGGAAAGGCTGTTAAACAAAAAAAAAAAGAAACAGCACTGGCAGGTTACCTTTACCTAATGTTTACCGTTGTCTGAAAGTCACATAATTCGCTGTACCAGCAGCACCGCACGCTTCATCAAACTGGGATAAAGCCGATAAAGACGAAAAACGTCCCACGATGACAATTGCTGAAGCCATCGTGCAAAAACTTTGTCCCTTTGCACTACTTTATTATACTCTGCTCCTAATTATCTGTGCCTGCCTGCCAAGACAAACATCTAGCTCCTACCTTGTTTATTTTGCAAAAAGCTTAGCATTTTTACTAAAAGTATTTGTTCAGTTAAATTTAAAATCGCATACTTGAGATCATTTCTCGACCGTGCCATGATAACGTACATCAAATCTGCTTCTGTAGACAAGCATTACTGTCCTTTAGATCGTTAGCAAAAGTGAAGCAAGCCATTTAATGTGAACATCATATCCAAATTCAGTCGGATCCGTTTTGTCCATTCAGCAGCATTTACAATCCGCACTACCCTTCCATCTCACGTGCTATGAGACTATAAAGCCTCTAGACCAGGGCTATTCATCTGGCGAGCAAACCCGGCCCACCCCCACCGATATCATTTGTTCCGGCCCTCCAAATAGCCTACTGTGCCAAAGACATATCAAAAATAAAGTGAAGTTTAGTCGCAAAACGGCTGTTACGGTTATGAAGTGTACGTGCGTTTGTTCGATACGCGCACGAGCTGCGACTGAACGCTGAAGTCACGTTTGTTGATTTCTTCTGTTTATTTCTTTCTGCGTATTTTTCCACAAAAAAAGGGCAAATTCACTGTATTAACATTAACCCAAATACAGCCTAGTTAGACAAAATGTCTCGACTTTGACAAAACCAGAACATACTTGTTTGTAGAAGCAGCCTACCTGTGGATCTACAATGCCGTGTTGTTATGCCGTGTCATATTACAACCATGAACTTGTTTGAATGTAGAAAACCCTACTTGAACATTTTTCTTATGCTTCAAAATACATTGGAATAGGTTTGTTAAATAAATAAAATACAACACAAACATGTTTGAATGTAGAAAAAGCCTACTCGAGTGTCTTAAGGTGCAAAAATATAAAATACGGGCTCTTATATTGCATGCCATATCTCTCTGTCCCCTCATATGGGATGCTTTTCATGAACTGGCCCCCCATGAGAAACTAACTGATTAGCCGTGCTATAGACATTGTAGCACATGATCCTCTAAATATGTATATTATAAAAAAAAAAAGAGCAAGAACAATGGCAGTGAGCAAACTTGGGACGGAATCACTTGTAATGGCGAAAGGTTAATGCTGTGTGAGAAAAATCTTTATTACAGTGTACTAAATATTAAATGTTCAATCACTACACATGTTTATCATTAGGGCTAAACACACCAACGCTCTCAAAACGTACACACAGCATCAATAAATACAGATTTTAATAGCAAGGTCATTATTGATTATTATCTTTTTTTTTTATATATAGATTTCAACCATTGTGTAAATAAAAGGAATGTTTGCCCTTTTTATTAACCTGTTCTCAGCATTGTGAAGGCTTGTAAATATAAAAGGTTCCTTTTATAAACAAACACCCCACCATTATTTATTTCAAAGCTGTTTCATTGGTACAGAACATTTTTATTTGGCTTCTGAATGAAGTAAACAAAACTATTGGTAAAAATGGTAAAATGCATACAATAGAAAAAACTGCATGGTAAAAATAATGTCTGATTATAAATGTGTGTGTGTGTGTGTTTATTTTTTTAAACTATTAATAAATGATAAGGCACATCTGGACATAAACTACAGGCTTGCCTGTAAAGATGTTACCACTTACATGGGATTGACTTTTATTTGAATAACACACACTATGTACACATGTCCAAATGAAGCTAGTGCACTCATTGGTTCTTTTTATTTTTGTAAAATTACGTATTACCAAATGAGTGGGAACATATATTTTGGACAACCCTGTATATTTAAAGTTGTTCTGTTGTAAATAAGAGGGATGGAAGTAGTTCTGTAGAACGACGCTCGTGCGCCACCGCCGCTGTGAGTCACCCTGTACAGCCTGCGATTGTAATACACGGTAATTTACATTCGGAGCTGGCAGCTCAGGTATACGGGGAATTTTCATACGCGCACGTCACATACGCCACATCGCCTGCAATCACGACTGCGGGCATGAAAGAAGTCCAATTACAAGGTGGCAGACAAGAGTAGGCAACTAATCTGGGCAGAGTGAGAGACGGACTCGAGACTAATACTATAATAAAACAAACGGGGACTAGAGAGCATCTAATAAAACACTATAATAAAAACAAACGGAGCACAAAGCACTTTTTTTTTTATAAATTGTCTGCCAAATGCTGTAAACAAAGCGAGCAGGAGAGACAAAGAAAGATTCAGTAGTTTATTAATTTTTTAGTCCTTCATTCATTCATTCATTCATCTACCGCTTTATCCGACTTCTCTCTCTCGCTCAGGCGTCTTTGGGCAGGATATACCCTGTATGGAATGCCAACCCATGGCAGGGTGTGCACACACACATTCACACACTAGGGAAAATTTTCCAAGGTGCCAATCAATTCGTGGTTTTGGCCCTCGGAGGCAAACCGGAGAAAGAACCCTGAAGCATGGGGAGAACTTGCAACAGGCGGGAATCGAACCTCCGACCCTGGAGGTGTGAGGCGAACGCACTAACCACTAAGCCCCTTTAGTGCACACCATTTCATTCATTCATCTTCTACCGGTATATCCGATCTTGTCTCGTGTCACGGGGAACCTGTGCCTATCTCGGGCGTCTATGGGCATTAAGGCAGGATACACCCTGGATGGAATGCCAACCCATTACAGGGCACACACACACACACTCTCACATTCATACACTAGGGACAATTTTCCAAGGTGCCAATCAACCTACCGTGCATTTCTTTGTACCGGAGAACCTGGAGAAAACCCCCCTGAGGCACGGGGAGAACATGCAAACTCCTCACACACACATGGCCGAGACGGGAAACGAATCACCGACCATGGAGGTGTGAGGCGAACGTGCTAACCACTAAGCCCCTTTAGTGCACACTATTTCAGTCAAAACTAAAATGAAACAGGCGGCCGAAATTAAACGGAACCAAGAACACAAGTGGAAATGAGGGAGAGCGAGGTGGTAACCAGAAGATCGCAGGTTCAAATCCCACACGACCACCACCAAGCTGCCACTAGTGGGCCCTTGATCAAGTCCCTTAACCCTCAATTGCACTGGAAAAGTGTGTCTGCCAAATGCCATAAATATAATGGGGAAAAAACGTTGATGGAGAATAACAAGCGTGATATTTGAAGGCTGTCCAGCATCATTACAGCTGATGTGCTTCAGAAATCATCTCAGCATGAAGATGCAGACGGTGACAAAGACGGAATTTTATGAAATATGAATAATCAGCTAAAGGCGACCCTTTAAGGAATTGTCAAAGTGTAAGTGAAAATGACAAGCTCTTTATTGGAAGTTGACTCATTCTCATTTTTCCCCCACATTTTTAAAAAGCAGACTACTTAGGTCTTGTTAAAAGAGAGAAAGGGAGAGAGAAAAAACTTGCCAACTACAAAAACGGACATGAGGAAAATAAAAATGAAGGTCGAACCAATTTCCTTTAAGATTGCCGAGCATAATCTCCATGACGAACGAGGTTTTTGCTTTTACTGCATGACAGCTGGGGATCTGTTTTATCAATAGCACATGCAGCACAGTTGGCCACCCAACAAGCAAAAAAGCGTTACATCACTCTGCAATGTCCTTGGACCAGATCGCCTGCTTCGCTTAATGGAGAACAATATTGTACCCAGTAGGTAGCCTTCCGCTCCTCCCCCACCTAACAAATGCACAGTCAAGGACTGAAATTTGTTGCACTTCATTTGCATGTAGGCCCATTTGCTGCAAATTGAAAATCACACAGGGATGTAAATGGCATCGGTGAAATACACCAAAAATAAATGGGTTTTCCCTTATGTTAGGTAACGGGCTTAGGCGAATTATTTGTATTTATTTTTTTATGAAACTTTAGAGGACAATCAACCGCTCTACATGCCCTGAATATGACATTACAATCTTGACGGCTGGCTGAAGGTGAGAGGTCACATCTCGCTCAACAACAATGTCGTGTACGAGTGAGTCAGCGAGCGTTTTGGCCGTGGCCTGGAGTGGGTTCTCCTCCTGAGGGCCGCTGCACAAAAAAACCCAACCCCCTCCTGCAGAGATAATCTCTACTAAACCATCTGCACCGTCATCCTCCAGCTGAGACTGTCGTCCCAGTGCCACTGAGGCACAGCGCACCCTCTGTGTACAGAAGCCCTGGGCGAATCGCGCCACGGACCAACTAACCTCGACACATACCAAAAGCAGACAAAAGGACAGAAAGGCGAGTGCGTGTTCAGCAACCCGCATCAAAAGAACCGCAAAGCCGAGCTGCAGCTGCTGTCGCGGCCGACCATTACTCACTCTTTTGAGAAAATAAACTGCTTTGGGATTTTTAGGCCAGGCGGTCACATCCGAGCCCAGAATGAACTCAGGTGTGTGTGTGTGTGTAACAACAGATGGTTGTTGAAAGGGTGGCCCTTTATTTTTTTAATGAAATACCTAGTGAGTTTTTAATTCATTGCCTTTATTCGGAACATACTGTATTCCGCGAGTTCCGCTCTTCTAAATAAAACGAGCAGCAAAAATCTGTAAAAGAACCGGGAGGTTACAAAGCATTATCAACGTTTAAAAATGTATCCGACCAAAACGATTATTATTATTATTATTATTATTATTATTATACAAGCAATGTGCTTCTGTGTGGTACAAGAGAAAGTGTATTAAAAGCAAAACTGACTGGGTAGAGAGGATGTCGTACTCCGTCCCCTGGCCAGTCAAAACATTAGTTACGTGCGTCTCATGTTTGCGGAAGAAGGCAACCGATACTCCTCTTGTGTGCCGTGTGCTCTTTTGTGACGCAGCAGGAGCTGCTTTTCAAAAGCTCACTCGTGTGTCTCACAGGAAGCATGTCTATAATGGATAAAGTGTTCAACAGAAAGTCATCTTTAGTGTAAAATAAATAGCCAAATCTCATTATGGATTGTTTTTCTACATATAAAGGCACGAGGTGAAGGACAGTGGAGATTAAAGAAGTGTGATTGAGTCAGTGATAAAACAAGCAGTGACCATATACATACACACAATGTGTGTGTGTGTGTTTGTTTAAAAAAAAAAAAAAAAAATATATATATATATATATATATATATATATATATATATATATATATATATATATATATATATATATATATATTAAAATTCACGGGAATCTACTGTGGGACCGGATGTTCAAGAACGTTAGTGAAAGATTATGGTTATCATTAATCGAATACATTTACATAGTGACTGCCTCAGATACAATCAGATGTGTGTGTGTGGGGGGGGGGGGGTTTCATCAAAGTGGCCCATGGCTGAGAGTTAGGTGTGGGAAAGCTGACACAGACAAGTGAACATCACTGCTACACTGCTACATTCAATAAATTCTTCTCCCCACAAGAACTCTAGTCATTCATCTTCTACCGCTTTATCCAGATCTTCCCTCGGGTCACGGGGAGGTCTGTGCCTATCTCAGGCGTCTATGGGCATTAAGGCAGGATACACCCTGGATGGAATGCCAACTCATCACAGGGCACACACACACACACACACTCAAACACAATCATACACTAGGGACAATTTTCCAAGGTGCCAATCAGCCTACCGTGCATGTTTTTGGACCGTGAGGAAACCGGAGAACCCGGAGAAAAAAAAAAATCCCTGAGGCACGGGGAGAGAACATGCAAACTCCACACACACATTGGCCGAGACGGGAATCGAACCCGGACCCTGGCAGGCAGTGTGAGGTGAACCTGCTAGCCACTAAACCACCGTGCCCCCCAGAACTCTAGTCAAGCTTACTTATTTAATTTATTAGAGTTATTAAATCTAATACATTTGTGAGCCACCAATCTTCTGAAAATTCTGAAAAATGGGGCTTTAAAACATGTGATCTCAGGACAAGTTCGTAGCCATCCAAGATGAAATTCAATGCGATCAATGCGAGGTTCGAATTTCCTAATAATCTAAATCGCCCTTTTTAGCCGTCAGCATAAACAGTATTTATCCCCGAGTAAAAGTGACCTCTGCTCACAAACGCAGTTTATCTTAAAGCATGATCGATGTGAGCGAGCCTTCAGCATTCAGATACCGTCGAGACTTGGCAGCAGTTTGAGAAGCAAAGGGCAAAAAAAAAAAAAAAAAAAAAAAATCTTTGGAATTGGGAACCAGAAATCAATCAACAACAGATTAAATCTCAGACCAGAGATCTTAATAGCTTTCATGGACTGAAGATGAATAAAAAATAAATAAATAAACAGAAGCACTCCTTCACAGCGGGAAATTGAAGGGCGGATCAAAAAGCAGACCGATATAGACCACTTCCTGTTTTTGCTTTATTATTTTCTAAGATAAAGCTACATGCAGCTCTCCCCTCGAACCAAAAAAAAAAAAAAAAGAGGAATATTCTACAAAAGGCCAGTGCACTCGGTAGATATATTGACCATTCTGCTGTGCAGTTAATGACTCCATGAAGTGCCTGGGCAAAAACCCAGCAGTCAACACACAAAACCCACTCAGACCGGTCAAAACTGACAGGAAACAGAAAGCCTCAATAAACAGCAAAACTCTTGCACCTGAAAGCAATAGAGCTTTTAAACGGTCTCACTCGGGTAAATCTAAAAGGTCTTCACCTTCCTTTACAATGTTTCATTTCCCATCTGCATATTTATCCCCCCCCCCCCCCCCCAAGTATTAGTGTTTAGGATTAAAGTGGAACAGTGGATATGCTCAGAGACAGCTGCTGAGCCAGGCGATAAACAATAGCCCGGTATCTGTAACGCTACTAAACAAACGCCAGCCAGGGAATGACAAAAGAGGGAAAACAGCAAGTTTGCCAGTCTAATGTGCGATTAAAGAAAGTAAAACGCCTGAAACAATTGTCAGGATGAAAACGCAAAGACCTTGCATAAACGTCAACAATATGGGGAACAAAACAATCAAGATAAGTTAAGTATATTTTGACGCGTTAGGAAGACTGTACAAAATGGCTAATATGTACAAAGAAAAGAATTATTCATATTTCATTTCGTCGTCTCTCTGACAGTCACTGGGATTATATCAAGCCTACACGGCGACGTAATCAGTCATGCTCCTCATAGACTTTCTTGGCTAAAGCCTCATTGGGGCACCAATGCGAAGGCCATTCGTCTCACGGACACAGAAAATAGTGTCCAATAAAACTGTTGAGCTACATTAAAGCCTCAGAGGCCAGAAACACTTGTTCCACCCCACCCACAATATATTTACACCACAACCTGTTACATATAAGACACAAGGTGAAGGACAGTGGTGAAAGATAAAGTGACTAGGGGGAAAAAAAAAAGAGAGTGATAAAACATGCAGTGGACATATGTTGTGTGTGTTTATATGTATGCATGTATAAGGCCCACCCTTACCCTTGGGGTAGAACAAGTGCTTCTGACCTCTGAGGCTTTAATGTAGCTTAACAGTTTTATTGGACTTTATTTTCTGTTTTTATTTTCGCGTTGGGCTCACTAGTTAAGGCGCTGGGCTACCATGCTGGGCTAACTGGTATTGTCCCTGAGCAAGCCCCTTAACCCTCTGAGCCAACCCTACAGTAGTGAAATAATCACTTCATAAACCAAATAAATAAATAACCCCACCCATTCGGACCCGCAGTGGATTCTAGGAAATGTTAAGATTATCCACAACTTGCTATTAGTTAGGTTCCAAATAAAATTTCATTTTTTTTAAATGTACTTACATATGTACACTACCTGTATTATCACTTCCCCCATCACACTTCCTTAATCTCCACTGTCCTTCACCTTGTTTTATATACACGAAAATAATCAATAATAAGATTTTGCTATTTACGTCACACTAAATGACTTTTTATTGACTACTTTATCTATTCACGCTTCCATTTATCATTGTGGAACGTTCATAAAATGAACCTCCTCGGTCTAAATCAAGTCACAAAACAACTCTTCTACCGCCAGTCTTTTTATTCACCCTCAAGACATTCCTGTGACAGTTGTTCCTCCGTTACAAAGCACAGAAGACACTTTCAAACACATGAAACATCTTCACACTGAAAACCTCCCTACCAATTCCGTCTTCCTTTGTTCGTGAAGCATCTACAAAACCCTTCAGTACCACAAGTCCTAGTCTGGCTTCACATAAGTGTATTACTGCAGACATATCTTATAAAAAGCACTTCAGGATTGTCCAAACTGGGGTTACAAAACTCAACCGATCAATCAGACTGAGGATTCATCCGCACTGTGGTACTAATGAACTAAATCCTATTCGCTAGCAAACTTCATTTTATGGACTTGGGTGAATAATCCACGAAACCATATTATTCAAGAACAATTCAAGCCCTTTGGGTTTACGATCACAATTATTACATAACTACAGCATTTATTTATTTATTTATTTTTTTAAATCAAACTGATTAACAATTGTCCCTTAAGAAAATGAGAATTCTCTCCAAGAGAAATCATGAGCATGATACGATATGAATATAATATTGTGCATAAGAAGCTCAAGAGGTGGGGGTCAATCCTCCGCAGTAATCACCAGGCCTCTACACTCAGCAGCACCGGCCTAACTTATGTTTATCCTATTACCTTTAGTTATTTTGTTGTTCATTTATTGCATACAGAATATATATATATATATATATATATATATATATATATATACACACATATACACATATACACACACACTTTCTACTTAGCTTCCATTTCAGGCCTCCTATTAACCGTCCTAGTGAAATTGAACATGCATTATGCAAAAGCACACAAAATAATTGAGGAACACATCACGCGGGACACATTCTCATGAGGAATAAATGCTTTTCCCGACAAAGCTGTGAATAAAGCAGGCAGGGTATCCATTTTCTCAAGCCAAGCTTCTGCCCTATGACTACAAATTGGTCAATTTGCGCAATAAAAAGATAGCGAATGGATCACAACAACACAAACGATGAGCACACACATGACCCAAGTAAGAACAAAAGCTGAAGTAAATAGCCACATCTGGCTCAAGATCCAAAACAATGAGAAACTAATGTTTAAAAAAAAAAAAAAAGCAGAGCAGCTCTTTAAAGCTCGTTATTGATCCTTAATTTATCACATTAAAATTCAGTTTACACCCCATTCGTGTGATCACGGTCTCCTCAGAGGACGACGATACATTGTTGGATTATGAGGTTGTTTCTTTTGTACTCTTATCCATCCAAAACCAATCTAATGTTTAATGAATAAAACACTTTGAGACACGCTGTAACGGGAAAATAAATCAACAGCATGGCGATGCGACACATTACCAGCTGGAAAATTTGCCCGAAACATATCCCAATAGGCGAATGATTAGCAGCATGTATTAATTAAACAATGGCATAATTTTTCATTACATTGTAGTTAAATGTAATGATGTGGAACGTTCATAAGAGATGTAATCAGTTATACCAAAACAGCTTAGAAGTTAATAAAATGAAAAACGTAGTTCCTGCTACGTTCACCAGTTGGACAAAAGTTTGTGAACACTCATCCCGAACACTTTCACATTTAGTTTCTCTTTTAGTCTAAGTTTGAGACTTTTGATTAGTGTGCGAGTGCAGGGATTTGCGGTGATGCTATGAGGGCATTGTTTAAGTCAGGTACTGATGTAGGGTGAGGAGGCCTGTGGTACAGAGTTCAAGTTCATCCCAAAGGTTTTCGGAAGGATTGAGAGCAGACGTCTAGGTCTTCTACTTAAACGCTAGTAAACCATAGCGTCTTTGAGATCGCTTTCAGGCACAGGATGCTGAAACAGGTTTAGGGCATTTTCACACACATTCCCAGTGCAAGGTCATTTTTAATGATTAGGGACATTATCAGAGCGGCAACAACTAGTCAATAATAATCCACAATGGAATTCGTTGATAACAAATGCCATAATCGATTAGTTGGGCTGCTCAAGTTCCCAGTTAGCGCGAGTGCCAAATAACACCTGAGTTAGCGGAGAGTAAAAGTTCAATGCATGGGAGCATTTAATATTAAACTCAACACAACAAAACACTGTAACCTGCAAGTTGTGCCAAGCTGAACATGTGTAGTGTGGAGGTACCACGGTGCTGCACCAGCACATGAAAGGAGCATGTCACGGATGAAGGTGAAAACTATTTCCTCATCGTGTGAAAATGGTTTCGTTGACTTAAAGTGGTATTGTGTAAACTGCTTTGTTACATCCTGGACTCGTGAGCATCGAGTTGCGCAATCACAACACGCACAACACTAAAATCTAAAAGCAGCAGGGGGTTGGGATCTTTTAATCCGATTAATAGAAAAACAATTATCCAATTTATTGATCAACAAAATAATTGTTAGATGTAGCCCTAGACATTATTATTGACTATGGAGTTTGGTAGACCAAAATAAGAGATAAAAGAGACCAGATTGCTGTCAATCAGTAGCAGAGGTCTTAAAAGAAAAACCCATAATGAGACTTTGATTTTAAAAATATGATTTTATTTATTGATTTATTTTTAAACAGGAATCTGATCAGGGAGGTAGATAGACTGCTGGTTCAAAAACACACAATTCTTCCCCTTTCATCAGAAGACAATGACTTATTAAAGTGTCCGAGAAGAGAGGAACTTTAATAAGATCCACAACAAAAAAAGGTTCATGACCATTTGGCCAGTAGCTCGGAGCATCTACAGAGGAAACCGGCTATTGCTGATTCACAACACCGGCTTATAGTGACCTCCAAGTACATGCCTCTGAAACACACACACTGAATTGGAATCTCCAAAAAGATTAGACGAATCGTCATAACCATCTGATAACAGGCCGAGATGGAGATTTAAAAAAAAAAAAAAAAAAAAAAAACACCATCATCTGTGCAGTCCCTTTCGTCCCCTTTTCAAGGAAACAGTGAAAGGGCTACATCATTCATGACTGTCGGCTGAGAGACTTGAATCAGAGTCGGAAATGACACCGGTTATTTTTCCTGCTGCATTTCCATGCTCAATTCAAGGGCATGCATATCTTTACAATGTGGGGAGTGAGGCGTCTCGGGAGATTACAAGGGGCTGTACGTCTCTCTGTTTCAATCTGTCTCGCACTTTCTATCTTGACTCTACTTCCTCTGTGTGTGTGTGTGTGTGTGTGTGTGTGTGTGTGTTTGTGTGTGTGTGTACGTGAGACAAACATGGAGAAGCCGATCCAGAAAAGAAAGGTGATATAGTGACTTGTGGGACTTCGATACTCACGAGAAACACTCTGTAGGCATCTATTCGTCTCACCGGCCCCCAGCAGGCGTCAGTGTCATTGTATTTCATACTCCCTGCACTGCAGGAATGATTGCCACTGTAACACAAAACGAATATATTAATGCCCTATATTAGTGAGCACAGGAAGAGAGTTTTGGCAAACGAATGTCTATAAAACTGCTGCGTTTATGAGCAAAATCAGTAGTGTTACTCAGGACTAGGCTTAGGGGCGGGGAAATAGGGGGGGGGGGGGGGGGGGGGGGGGGGGGGGGGGGGGGGGGGGGGGTTATTGCAGTATATTTCCTGGAACTTCATCTAAGTTATGAAGTAATTATTCAAAACTTTAAAGGAATTAATGTGAAATTTGGGAGAAATGTACATCAACTGTATCTCATACATAAACATAAATAAGATTTTGCTTGGTCGACATGTATTGCAAACTAATACAGATGAAATGCCTTCATTCCTTCTTTCCTTAATTGATAAAACTGCTTTGAGATGAGCAAGTGTTTTTTTTTCCACTTAAGTAACCAACTGTTAGTTACCACCCAATGCTAGTGCTATGGATTCTTTTTCTTTAGTGTTTTTAGGGGGGGGGGGGGGGGGGGGGGGGGGGGGGTGGGGGGGGGGGGGGGGGGGGGGGGGGGGGGGGGGGGGGGGGGGGGGGGGGGGGAGGGGGGGGGGGGGGGGGGGGGGGGTGGGGGGGGGGGGGGGGGGGGGGGGGGGGGGGGGGGGGGGGGGGGGGGGGCGGGGGGGGGGGGGGGGGGGGGGGGGGGGGGGGGGGGGGGGGGGGGGGGGGGGGGGGGGGGGGGGGGGGGGGACAAAAAAAAACACACATTTCCAGTACAGAATGAGTAGCCACAGTGACACTGTGCAACTCTAGTTTCTTTTATATACACTGGCATTGTGTGTGTTTTCAAGCTTATTACATAAATAAATAAATGTGAGATGGAGAATAAACAAACCTTAATACGTTTCTGATGCATACAGGCAGTTCTTTCGTGACTGCTCACTGTGACTTACACACCAAGAGTCCAAAAAGTAAATAAATAAATTACTGCGATTCACAAGCTCCAACATTCATTACACTGCATTGCGGAATTTGAAGTCCATGAAATCATAAGCATTAATGTCAGTTTGGGAACTTCATTGGATACAGCAACAAGCATTACCAGAGCCAAATCAAAATGTCTCATTACACAGTGACTGCTTAATGCAAAGTATGCTGCACTATCTATCTATCTATACACACACACACGCACACACACACACACACACACACACACACACACACACACACACACACACACACACACACACACACACACACACACACACACACACAGGAATTGCTCACAATGAGCACCTCTCAGCATTCTAGCATTATATTTTATTTGCCAATACTCAGTGATCTTCCCAGTTTAGCCTCTTTCTACTCAGCATTCCACCACCTTCAATTTTGCCATTCTTCTCCAAGCAGTCTAGGGTCAGGTTGGACCAAGGGTAATGGTGACATCTTAATAAGACAGAGAAGTGGAGAAGTGCCACCTTAGGCTAGGTCCATTAGAGAGTTTTATTTATAGGATTTCAGGCTATGGGTTTCTGAGCAGTAAAAGATGATGTCTGGGAGCCAAACAATAAAGGTCAAGTGTGAAATCCACAGGAGGTAGTCATATACACTCGGTAATGCTGAGCAAAGGATGGCAGTGGTGTTTGGTAAGGAGCATAAGGAATTGGTCGAACTCACCAGGCCACTTCCATTAAAGACACGGGCACAGCGGCGGCGTAGATGGCCAAGTCTCCATACAGGTATACAATTAGGCAGATGTAGAACATGTTGACGCCAACTGTGAAGGGGGAGAGGAGAGAGAGAGAAAAAAACCCAGAGCATGAGGTTAATCTACAAGTTGACACTACTTTGAATTCAGTTTCACTTGTTTAGACACTCGTTTGTATATCTACAGCTTCATAGGATTTTTTTCCCCCATTTTTTCCAAAAAAATACCAAACATATTTATAAGAAAAAGATGAACCCCATCGTGGCATTTCTTCCAAAATAGTACAATCATTTTTTTCACCTCAGGGAATTTCAGTCACCCTAATTAAGAAGGTAATGACTTTGTGATAAACTCTCATTTGCTCTTCTCTGCCTCGTGCCTAACGGACCCTCGCTCCCTTGTTCCCTCCCTCCCTCCCTTGCAGTATACACGCCAAACCAAGACACCCCGAAAGCTGTTTAGACGGAGACGAACTCCATCACTCATCCATCAAGCACTCGAACTTGTGAGCATCTCAAACAGCACCGCTGCCCTCATCAGCTCATTCATTACTGGCAGGCAAATTAGAGCTTACACTCCATTAACACTAAATCAAAACGCTAACATTTTACCCTTTTTACAGGTTTGATGGATGCAGCTTTTACCAGAGAGGGGGGAAAAAAGGGCAATGCTGCCACCTGTTTTCACACTCCTGTTCCACTGAAGATGACTGAGAAGAGGAAATGAATTCTAAATGTGCCAAGTAACATTGCTTTGTAATCCATATTAATTACATACCTGTAGAATGTGCATTTAAGTATTTCGGGGGGACGAGGGACGATGCTGAACATTTCAAAAAGTAAGACGCTGAAAGAGTCACTGAAACAATTGTTTTAAGCCAATTAGTTTTTACAGCTCTCACAGCGTCGCCCTGTATAAAGGTGAGACACTAAAAAGGATCCTGCACAAGAAACTGCACTCTGGGCTTGAACATAAAACTGTTACAAGCATGAACCAATCAACTGCATTCAGGGTGAAAAGATCTCACTCAACATTTCAGAGCCACTGTTCTAAAGGGGTCAAATGCACAAGTGACACTAGAAAGGAACACAGACGATTTTCCTGTGGAACAATAAGCATGTGCAGCAGGACATGGCAACTTCAACTATGAAATGCTGTTTCACCCAATAACAATAAATGTGACTATTTATTTAATCTTTTTGCAATTAATAGATCACTGTGTACTGCAATGCATATGGTTGAAATGACAATAACACCTACTTGACCTGAAAATATCCTAAATCGACACACGCACTAGCCTTTCCCAGGAGTATTGAAGAATGATGATCAGTGTGGGGCAGTATACTGTAATCGGTTAACAATCTAGGCCACATTCATAAATATGCATGTATGCGTACATATACACACGTATATATTATGGGGAAATAAGGCGTGTGTAAGGGAGAATATAGTATATATATATATATATATATATATATATATATATATATATATATATATATATATATATATATACATACATACATACATACCACACACATACACACATACACACACACACACATATACCATATCACACATAACACATACACACACACACACACATATATATACACACACACACACACACACACACACACACACACACAGGAAAACAAATCTTCAACCCTATTAATACATCACCAACATCAAAATCTGTTGATTGATCTATATTGCTTTTTTTGATTACAATTCATTTTTGTGATTTCATTTCCTAACATACATCCAGAGAATTTTTATATGTATTTACATATATTTTGAGAATTTACATAGTAGGTTTTTCCAATCAAATAATAATTTGTTACATTAAAGCACAAAGATCTTCCCCCTCATATATACACCAGATCCTTAGAAAGCTGTGGTCAGTCATGATGCGGTACACCTGATGCCTGAACATGACAGAGTTATGGGTTTTGCTCACGGGCCCCACAGGAGCAACCTGGTGGCTGGGGCTTGAACCCTTAGCCTTCTGCTCAGTAAGCCAGTGTCTTTATTCCCGAGCCACTGCCCTCAGACAGAACCCCTGCTCTTTTTGTCTCTTTCAGTAAAACTCTAAGCACCTGCTCAAAGATTACAACTCACAGGAAGGTGAAACATTTGTTAAAATAATTAATATTTTCATATATTCATATTTGCATTATTAATTTGAATATATTACTGGCTGCCCTGTCGCGTGTTCTCCCATTTGTTGTTCATTTACAAATTCTACAGTACAGTCAAGGAAAAAGTGCGTCTGTGTGTGTGTGTGTGTTGGGCAGGGGGGTGGGGGTTGAAGACTGAAGTCCAAGCCGGTGGGCCGACAGCATCAGATCATTAACTCCTACAGGTTGAGGGCGTTTAGGATCAAGTGACCATCTGATTGTCTTTCGCTGCTCAACCCCGTATCACCAGAGGCTCCTACATGGTCCAGCAGTTTTTGCCCGTGCTTAAATAAAAGGTCCATTAATTCACCTTTTCTTTCACAATAAAAGTGGCACCCATACACACCACATGACTGTCACAGTGTTTACCTTTTCACCCGACAAATTGTAGTCTGTAGTGTGCAATCAAATTGCACATATTTTTACTACACTCCCTACCTAGGTGATCCTCCGTTCTGCTGCAGCTATAATGGAAACTAGTTTCTGGGTGACTGAATAAATGCTGGCATGATTTCTGGACATAATGTGTATAAAAGACAACATGCTCCATGAGACCTTTCCTTTCTGGTCCTGCTTTGCAGAAGGCTATGTGCCGACGTCCAGGTCATATGGATGAAGAAGTTGAACCCAGCTCTACTGAGTAAGGTTTTTTAAGTCCTTGACCAATCGATATGGTCATGCTTGGGCACGGGGAAAGGTTAGAGCACCAGGAGCCATTTCAACATTTCAGACTATAACAGAATAATGCAGAGCGAAAGACTGGAGGTCTGAGAAAGCTCAGCTCTCCTGCTAATATCTCAGGGGTTTGTATGCGCGAGTACGTGCATTATGGTTGACAAGTGTGAAACAACTGCACCACCTAGTGGTCATATTCATGATCTGGAAAAAAATCGTAAGATTTTGATGACAAGGCATCGTTTCGTTGGGTTTTTTTCCCCTCTTTCATTTTTACGGAAGATGCCAAAAGCAATGCGGGTGAGATATTACCCAGAGTGCCGAGTCAGCTGTTGGCTAACAGGGCCATTACAATAAAGCAAAAACAAGCCTGAGTGCTGAATCTACTGCTGACAGAATACACCTGCAAAACATGCAGGACCTTAAAGGTGAATGTCATTCGCCTTCTAATTAAGATTTCCATTTTCCCAGCTCAACCGGCATCGTTCCCGCATAGCGGTTGAAAGATTAAACGAGGCACCAATGACGTGCGAGTATGTAATTACAACCGAAGGCAATTTAACCCTCTTTAATTACATGCCATTGGCAGCTGAGAGCTATACCAAAATTAAAAGAAAAACAGAGGTTATGCATGACCTTCAATATCTACAGTGATGTAAAATTAAGGTGTAGGACTTTAAATAAACGCTTTTAAAAAAGATACCCTAAGCAACTTCACCCAACTCTCGAATATTTAGAGCTCACAAAGTCTACTAATAAATGTCTGCTGATAATCTGTACTGAAGCCATTTTAATGATATGGGTCTATTTTTGTTTGTTGCCCCCCCCCCCAATAATATGAAAAACTAACAAATTATCCCCGTTACAATATCATCCTACTTACAGCAATCAACATGAATCTTAAAAAGACAAAAATTAGGAACAGGAATGAACAAACTACAAACTATAACATCTGGTTTAACCGCCTCAAATGCGGACACTGAATTACATATACATAAATAACTCTGTTATGAGCCTATAAGTAAACACACACACACACAACATTATAGCATTATGAGCAGTGCAATGAATAACAGATTATTTCTGTATCATGGCACTTGTTACTGGGTGACATAATATTAGGCAGGAAGTGAACATTTCTTTCCAAAAGTTGACATGTTAGAAGCAGGGAAGTGAAAGGATGTTGGAGAACGCATGATAAAGGTAAAACTGCGATGTCTAGTCAGAGAATCTCCGAAACTACCGCTCTTGAGGCATGTTCCCGGTCTGCAGTAGTCAGTGTCTATCAACCAAAACAGTCTAAAAAAGGAACAGTGGTGAGCGGGCTTGTTGATGCACGTATGGAGCAAAGGTTGACCCAGTGTGGTCCGAGATCCAGCAGATGAGCAACTGCAGCTGAAGTAGGTAAAGCTGTTATGGGTCAGGAGCGCTTTTGACAATAGAAATAGCGTTTCAAAAATGTGGTACTTATTTTTATGGAATTATTTACTTTAAAAAGTGGAAATCAAAATCTCACGAACATGCTCTCCCTTGGCAGCAATTCTCCTGTAGTCTTTGAACGAAATCACGTAGGTTGTTTGGGACAGGTCACTGGGCCCAGGTTGCACACGATGCACTTTATGTCTAGTCCTCAACCTTGTGTTCTTGTGGCTCTATGTTGTTCTATATGTTGTTTGTATCTCTATGTTGTGTTATATGGGTTTTATGGAGCACCAGAGTTCTGGAGAAGGGTTGTCTCATTTCACTGTGTACTGTGACAGCTACATACAGTTGTAATGACAATAAAACCTCTTGGATGTTTGCTACCTCTTCATGCAAGATAGACTCAAGGACAGATCAGGACTTTGTAGGGGTCAAAATAATTACTTTCAGTTATTGTTCTTTATCCTGTAGAACATACTATAATGACATTGGCTGTGTGTTTGGGGTCGTTGTCCTGCTGCATAATTAATTCAAGCCCAATCAGATACCTCCCTGATGGTATTACACAATGGTATCTGCCTGTATTTCCCAGAAGACAGGAAACCACGCTGCGTTCACTCGTTTTGAAACGCTCTCCGACGTGTGTACCGTGCAAAAGGTTTAGGTATGAGGGAAGAAATGTCTAGAAGACTGAATTTGAATTCAATTATGAATTGTTTATAAATTTACAAAAAGGGGGAGAAAAAAAAATCTAAATGAAATCAATATTTGGTAGACTTTCACAAAGTTCTGGATATTGTAGGATCCCAGTCATTCATATGATTAAACAATTGTATCCAGCAGGTCCTAATCAATTTCATTTGCCAGTGTGACAGTGAAGATCAACAGAGAAAGGAAGACAGACAGACAACAGAGAGAAACTACAAAGGTTCACACTTGTGGTCACACAAGCGCTGCAGAAATGACATTTCCGCTTTACATGCATTAACTCGGCTTCCTCTGTTCATCTTATTGCATTATAATAATATCAGAACTGCTGCTCCACCCAGCATTTTCACTACGGTAGTAAACTCTACATAGCCTCTGCACTTGTCTGGTTGGTGAAGTAAATGATTTAATCAAATAATCACATTCATGAAAGTAATTTTATTTTTAGGATTTATTTGTATTTGATCTGCAGACCAAATAAATTACTGTTTTCAAAATCGCAGCTGATTTGATGCTGGCATTATAAAAAGTAAACAAACTCTTTTACATTACAGTAGACTTTTTTCACTGTAGAACAACATAATGTATTGTGTATAGAGAGCAATGGGGAAACATTTTACTGACAAGCAAAAGTCAAAAATATAAAGTAAGACAGCATCTATTTTTAGATCAGACAGTTAGAATGCTTTGACTCAACAATAGCTGAAGTGCAACTGAAATGAAAACACATTATTGGTGAGCTGTAGATCTGATAGACCACTGATGGGTTCCTAAGCATGGGCCTTAATCATCGGCTCAGTCCAATTCTTTACATAAAAGCATGTGCCAAAAACACAGAAACGCAAAATTTAAAAGAAAATACAAAAACTGGGAAGCAGACCTTTGAATTTTACTCAGCAAAATCAGCTTGGCTACAAAGTGCACCTTCAGACCACGGACTGATTAAAATCTAAAAATCATCTTTACTTGCAGCCAAAAACTAAAGTGACTTGACTTCAAGGGTGAGACTGTGTCTTCCTCTTTGCCAGCATTTACTTATTCATTTATTTACTATCCTTACAGTGACAGTCAGAAATAAACAAGGGTGACAAAGTTTGGCTTCCATTTCAGATTGATCGTCTTAGCCAAATAATTATATTTGAGAATTATATTCCAGTCTTCTCTGTGAACTCCAACCAAAAATAAATAAATAAACCATGCAACTGAGGAGTTTTGTTCAAAACAGACTTACAGTGAGCAAAACATGTATTTTTAATGTGTTCACATACATCTCAGCTGCAAAAAAGGAAGAGACTTGAATATTTAAAAAGACACTAAAGCACGTGTCAAACTCAATGTAGCCGCCACGCCATTTTATGTGGCCCACAAGAACTTAAAAGGTGTAGGATCAGCGACAAACTACATCTCTCAACGCATGCGACTGTTATCCACGAAGTGACTGCATCCAGCCACTAGATTGCAGTGTATCCCACATTAGCATTTACTGAAGGTGATTTTTCCAACAAGCAGAATTGAGAAATTTCTATAGATTATCCACAAAGTGAAAAATTGATGCAGATGAAGGACACTTCCAAGTACAGTGGGAAAGCGAAGACATGTTTGTGATTGAAGGAGAAAAAGCAGTGTGTCTGTTATGAGGCAGTGTATATACAAAGACTATACTGTCTGATTTACAGTTGAAAGAAAAAGTATGTGTAACCTTTGGGATTACTTGGATTTCTTCATAAAATGTGTTCTGATCTTCATCCAAGTCACAACAATAGAAAAACACTGTCTGCTTAAACTAATGCCACATAAACATTATATTTTTTCATTTTCTATTGAACACATGTAAACATTCACAGTACAGGGTGGAAAAGGTATGTGAAACTCTAGGTTAATGACTTCTCCAAGAGCTAATTGGAGGCCGGTGTCAGCCATCCTGTCCAGTCAACGTGGTGATATGTGTGTTGATTAAAGCTGCCCTGCCCAATAAAAAGCACACACCAGTTTTGAGTTTGCTGTTCTGAAGAAGCATTGTCTGATGTGAACCATGCAGTACACAAAAGAGCTCACACAAGATCTACGATCAAGAATTGTTGACTTGCATAAAGCTGGATGGGCTACAAAAGTATCTCTAAAAGCCTTGATGTCCATGTGTCCACGGTAAGACAGATGGAGAAAGTTCAGCACTGTCGCTATACTCCCTATGCGTGATCGTCCTGTAAAGATGACTGCAGGAGCACAGCGCAGAATGCTCAGTGAAGTGAAGAAGAATCCTAGAGTGTCAGCTAAAGACTTAAAGAAATCTCTGGCGCATGCTAACGTTGTTGTTGACAAATCTGCAATAAGTAAAACATTAAACAAGAATGGATTTCTTGCGAAGACACCAAGGAGGAAGTTACTGCTGTCCAAAGAAAACATTGCAGCACGTTTGAAGTTTGAAAAAAAAGAGCACCTGGATGTTCCACAGCACTACATGTCAAAATATTCTGTGGACAGATGAAACCAAAATGGAGTTGTTTGGGGAAAAAAAAAAAAAAAAAAAAACACAACGCTATGTGCGGAGAAAAAAAGGCACAGCACACCAACATCAAAATCTCATCCCCACTGTGAAATATGGTGGAGGGAGCATCGTAGTTTTGCTGCAATGCCGAGCAGCGCAGGAAAGAGATTGAGAGAGAGCACCAGAGAGAGCTGTTGGAGCTGCAAAAGGAGAGTCAGTCAATGGAGAAGCAGCACCAGCAGGAGGTCCGGGACGGATTGCTGTCATCGACGGAAAAAATAATTCCAAAGTTTAAAGACATTTTGCAGGAAAGACCGTCTGTCCATCAACTGAAGCTTAACAGAGGACGGGTGATGCAACAGGACAACAACCCAAAGCATAGAAGTAAATCAACAACAGAATGGCTTCAACAGAACAGAATACGCCTTCTGGAGTGGCCTAGTCAGAGTCCTGACCTCAACCCGATTGAGATGCTGTGGCATGATCTCAAGAGAGCGATTCACACCAGACATCCCAAGAATATTGCTGCACTGAAACTGTTTTGTAAAGAGGAATGGTCCAAAATTTCTCCTAACGGTAATGGAAACGTTCTCCCAGGAAACGTTTATTTGAGGTTATTGCTGCCAAAGGAGGGTCAACCAGTTATTAAACCTAAAGGTTCACATACTTTTTCCACCCTGCACTGTGAATGTTTACATGTTGTGCACATACACACAACAAGTAAATACACACAATAAAAATAAAAACATGAAATGTTTTTTATAGATGAAGATCAGAACACATTTTATGAAGAAATCCATGTAATCCCATAGGGTTCACAGTTTTTCTTTCAACTGTACAAATGGCACTTTGAGGCCAAGCATAGTGGCCCACAGTGACCATGAGTTTCAGACATCTGTCATAAAGGATCCACAAGTAGTTTTTACATAACGGCGGTAACATGGTGATGTAGAAAACATTCTTACCTTTGTTAAAAAACATGGAGGCCATCTGTCCCATCTCGACTCGCTCCATAATATCAAAGTGATCCACACTGCCGGTGCGTTCTTAACATCGACACAAAAATAATCACTATTTCAATCTCAAAGTACCTGCATGCAGGATAAAAATGAGGGTGACAAACAAGCCAAATACTCACGAACGGACAGAATAGGTCGAGTCTCCACAGGATCTACCTGCCCATTACAGGTGACCTCATCATCCGAGTAGTCAGTAGTAGAGTCACTGCTATTTATCTGGTGAAAGTCACAATATGATCATAGGTAAGGCATGGCTCCAGAATATGTGTGATTAAATACAGCCAGCGTGCTGCAATCACCTCGGACAAACCCGTTTGGAGTAAACACAAGGAAATACCTGAAAGCAGCAGATTTATGCCCATACAATGTGGGTAAGTAGTTCAATTCTGTAAATGAGATTCCTCACAGGTCCTACAAAATATACATTAGGAGCTCCAGGAAAAACCTACAACTACATTCCTATTCTTATACGACACTCTAAAGCATAAAATTTGGGATATGTATATTTTATTATTTTTTTTACTTCTACTTCTTACATTTTCACTCAATTATATGTACTTTCTTAATAGCCTCCTACTTCATTACGGACCTAAATCACTCCATACTGATAGAGTGACTGATAGAGTCACAGAATGTGACTGTGATTGGATGAGAAGTATAAATAATATACCATTCGACACCCTATTGGTTTGTACACGATCAATCGCACCAGTGATGCATCACATCACACCAGTGATGCACTTTCTGTATGAACGTGTACATACACACGCATGCACGCACCTCTTCTTGCTCTCTCCTTTTCCAGCGTAGCTGGGCATTTGCTGCAGCCATGGCCTCGATTACAAATGTAGTGCTCATGTAACTTAGGGACAAAAAGAACAAAACACCATGAGACTGAATTCCCAGAGACAAATATGCATTTAATTGCTCATCTTACTTATAACTGACAAAACATAGAATTTTCAACATTATTTTGAATGCTCAAAACTAAAAGTGCTTTAGACTACTACCAGAGATGATCTCTATATATAAATAATAATAAAAAAAACCTCACACAGATTACTCTTAATAAAACAGACAAAGCAAAAGGTTGCATGTATCCCATTAAGGCTTTTACAAATGATTATATGCATTTACATCACCTACCTCATGAAAGCCAAAAAGCAGAGGAGCGTCAGGCTTACAACCCAACCAGCAGTAGCGAAGGCTTTGGGCATTGTCAGAGCACCAGTGCCCACGATTATGTTGAACATGTACACCAAGCCAACCTGCATGCAAACACACACACGCACACTTTATTCACTATTAAGTGATTATTTTTAAGGTATTTTTCACCTATGCACATTATCATGTAACCAATCCACTCAGAATCACAGCGTTTTAATATTCTCCATAATAACAACCTATTAGCCAAGGCTTAACTGTGCTGTGAAAGTGAGTAAACAGTACATAATTTACACTGAATGCCGTTAACGTTTTTCCTAAAGTGGTCTACAGTGAGGTGCATCTTGTGTACGGTGTCTGTTTCAGTTCTCCATTTTTGAGTTTTACAGCAAATGAAGTCCCTTGATTTTTCAAGCTGGTGTACAAATGCGCACGTCCCCCGTGTTGTATGCTTTACAAATATTTAAGCCCAGCCATATGCAAAGAAACTCTTGACGAAAATATACTCCCAATTTATTTTTGCATAAACTTGCAATTTTTTTTTTGCATAAATAGCCAAAGAAAAAGAAAACACCACAATATTAAAGTTATCTACTTGTTATTTATCTACTGTAGATATTCATCCCTATAATCGCTGAGAAAGTCATAAGATTCTATTGTCGTCAGTGCCTTTGAACATTAATGCAGACATGTATAATTTGTCGTTGGTGCAGAAACATGCCTGAGCTTTTACATTCAGACCTTTGAGCTTCCTCTTTCCTAGTAGAAAAATACACAACAAGCAAGTGGTGCAAATCACATGTCACATGAGACTTTTACTCAGACTGACATGAGCTCTAGCTGAATTTTACATACACATATATGGAGAATCATATCTGAACATATCAAGCAGTTTGTTGTGAGGAAAACAACTTCACTGTTGTAAATGTGTATACGAGGACTATTTATATATAAAAAAAATTTAAAAAAACAACCCAGGAAAGAAACAATAGATACTGATGCGTCATTTAAACTGGGTGGGGGAGGGTTGGTTTGAAAAATAATCGTTAATGTAGCAGAAATTAAAGTCATGAAGGGAATCGACTTCAAAAGTCATTGTGTATTTATAGTTTGTGGATAGATTTTTGCAGCCACCTATTTCACAATGCAGTGAACATTTTTTCGTTAAAATAAATAAATAAATAAATAAATAAATAAAAGTCCTGACACACTGATTTCAATTACAGAGTCATCAACATCACATCTCTTTCGACGAGTAGTAAAAGGAAGTAACCACTACACTAAAGGACACCTTAGAACCACATAATTCAATTAAACTATTATTTACATTGGTGCATGGATAAATTCCTAATGTGATTTTTTTTTTCAATCTACTTTAGACATATGCATCCATCCATCCATCCTCCACTCGGAAATGTACAGAAGAACGAATGACCAATGTTCAACCAATTCATCAATAGTTTGATTGTTTTCCGTGTACATGTCACACTTTGATGGGGCACGGTGGCTTAGTGGTTAGCACGTTCGCCTCACACCGCCAGGATCCGGGTTCGATTCCCGTCTCGGGAATGTGTATGTGGAGTTTGCATGTTCTCCCCGTGCCTCAGGGGGTTTTTCGCTGGGTTCTCCGGTTTCCCCCGGTCCAAAAACATGCACGGTAGGTTGATTGGCACCTTGGAAAATTGTCCCTAGTGTATGAATGTGTGCGTGAATGTGTGTGTGTGTGCCCTGCGACGGGTTGGCATTCCATTAAGGATGTATCCTGCCTTAATGCCCATAGACACCTGAGATAGGCACAGGCTCCCCGTGACCCGAGGAAGATCGGATAAAGCGGAAGATGAATGAATGTCACACTTTGGTGGTGGGGGGTCGGCTGCTATTTGCAATGTTCAGTTTCAAAGTGCACTTTGAGACTGAACAGTTGTTTATTACAACACACAAACAAACAAAAGATCAAATGGGATGGATGACTCTTTACTGTTGTATTTACTATTGTACACAATGCTCGGAATAAAATGTGATCAAGGACAACCAAGTAATTTGATATACTAGTTTGAACACTTTAATGATGATGTTTTTCCATCAAAAAACAAGACCTTAGGTCTATATAAGGCAACACAGATTTCAGTTTCTAGGCCATTCAAGAACTAGAATGTCTTATGAGAGGGTTTTTCCAGGAGGCACTTGTGTTGTAAGATTTGATATAGTTTGTTTGTTTATTTATGCTACACACTATATGCCCTTTTTTAACTAATCTACAGGCAGGCACACGAACAAACACAACATAAACGAACCCTACACCTCAATAAAATATTAAATATCTTTTGGGGGTTTTATGTTTTTCAGCCATTCAAAACTTTTGAGGGGAAACTTGAATAGAAACACTTACAAAACCCGAGTAAGGCTCTCCGGTCTCTGTAATGCCACCAGCCATGTCGTCCAACTGTTCAACAGTTTACAGCGAATACCTGCAGAAAAAAAATCACTATTAGTTTGATAGACTATTTACTAGTCAGTTATTTATTCGGTCAATATATAAAACTGCAACACCGCGTTCACACCGACAAGCCACATCAGCAAACCGTTACAGAGCCGATACAGGTCCAAACTAGTTTCTACTGAGGGGGGAAAAAGATTCAACTACACAGCTAACAAATACAATATCGAACTTTCAACGCATTTAATATACCGGCATTATACATGGATATATATATATTCAGGAATAATATATTAAAATATTTCATTTAAAACTACGCGCCCATCCGGTGTTTCATAGAAAATCTCTACGTCGGCAAGCGGCTAGTCACGAGAAAGCATGCTAGCTAAACAAACACAAACACGCACAAATAAATGTATATATGATACAAAGTGGGACTTTTTTTAAGAGTGTGGTCTTTATAGTCGTCAAAAACACATCACTATGAATATTCCCAACGCCTGTCATAAAGAATACAGAATGAGTGTTTAGTGCGCGCTTATAATCCAAATCACCTACAGAGGATGTGAACAGGAGCACATCAGCGTACTGGTGTAATAAAGGAGTTCAACCCGAATATCCGACAAGAACGTGGCGTCGAAAGCAAAGGGAGAAAAGGCGTCTCTAAGACGGCCGCTGGATATTAAAGGCCAGTCATCCTCTTGAGAAGTCGCCTGAACTCGGCATGACTCGCGTCACTCCGATACCTGGCGTCGGGAACTTGCCGATGGAGGTGCGGCCTGGGCAGAGTTGGGTGTCACGTGATCATCACATGCTCCCCTTCTCGGTGTAAGAGAGAGACTGGATTCAGTGCTGTTCGGTTTGTTTTTCTTGTTTAATGCTGTTCCCTCAGCAGTGGTGGTGATGTTTGCATTGGAATCACCAGTTCAAACCCCAGTACCACCACCACCATCAGCCTTGATCAAGACCCTTAAAACTCAGACACTGATAAATCGATGCTTCCCTGGTTAAACCCATTTAAACAGCAAAATACACAGCTGTCAAATTCCATAAATGTGTACAAACATGTGCCATGAAACACTTTCATAAGCACTAACTAACACTTAAATGTTTTTTTAATTCTTTAATCTAGGAATATGTATTTACATTATTCCCAACAGTCTATTCCAGGGGTGGGCAATTATATTTTCCAAAGGGCCACATGAGAAACCTGAGGTGTGTTCGTGGGCCGAACCAACAATAACGTTGAACGTAACTTATGTTCAATATGAATTTTTTCCTCTTGTAAAGAGTGTTAAATATCATCATGTTCATTAGGCGACCCACTATCCTTAAGAATAAGGATATTCTATTTAAGGAAAAGAAACAACAAAAAAATGGCTGTATTTTTCCTTCATTTTTAACACTGAGCATACTCCAACAACGTCAGCATTGCTGTGCGGTTATACATTCTTCTCGTGCGGCAAAGAAGCCGAAGCAGTTCAGCGGGCCGGATTAAAAGGACCAAGGGGCCGGATGTGGCCCCCGGGCCGTAGTTTGCCCACCCGTGGTCTATTCTATTCTTTTCATAGTGTTTCTCTCGTTCTTTTTTTTTTGCTTCTTTGTGAATCTTTTCAGGTTTCTATCCCACCATATACTTTTTTTTTTTTTAGCAATCACGTGTTGAACATCTGCAGTGAGGCCTTTTAGAATCAGCTGTGCAGGTGTTTTCTAGCTATTGCTTTAACCAACTCAGATTTGGAGTCGGAGACTGCAGGGTCATCTAGCAGGCTTCTGATAATGCTGGCGTTTTTGATCGGAATGGGAGATGAAACACACACTGCACAAGATCTAATATATTTGTCTAGACTTAATAGCTGTTGACTTACAATGAGGACGAGGAGAAGAAATTGACTTGCTAAAGACGTACAAGAGTCTTCTCAAGAAATGCCATACCCGATCAAGGAAAAGCATTGTTTTTACGAACCACTTACACTTTTGTATTTTCTTTCCTGTAAAATTTGCCCAAGAACAGATTTCAGATCTATAGGAAACCATAAAGCAAGCTGGGACCATTTTTTGAGGTTAATATTTATGCCTATTTGAGAGATAATGTATGTGGGTGGTGAAAGAAGTGCTGTTTTGTTTTTTGTTTTTTTAATAATAATCAATTTCATTCTCACTGCCTGAGATGCAACAAACTCTATAACAATGTTTCCTTATAACGGCATTAAGCTCCATTTAGTTTGATGTGACAATTACCTGAAGTAATTGAAGAAACAAAACAAACCACCTAAATAGAGATACGGTTCTCTTGAGTCTAGTTCCTCTCAAGGTTTCTTCCTGTTCTCAGGGAGGTTTTCTTTGTTTCAACAAGAAACAAATAGGGCCAAATTGATTTTTGAATTTAGATTTGTGAACATTACTATAGAATCCCAACAAAAGCTGGAAGTTCAAAAACTCATTTCCACTTCAAATTCTTCAGTACTATTTGTTACCCAGTACAGAACTTCCACCTATTATAATCTTTATTTGTAGTATTTTATACAGAGTTTATATTTCTCCTTAATGTAATGTAAAATTTGAAACAGCTTCCATATGCAAATGAGTGAATAGTAGTATTTTGGGTACGATTGCTCTAATTCCACTGACTGAAGAGACTGCAAACGAGAGATTCCAATACGAATATAATTTTCAGAAATCTAAAAAAAACAAAACAGAAAAGGTGTTTGACATTTCTAGGACTTTAATTCAGATTTCTTTAAGTTTCAGGGGAAAAAGAAAAGTCCATAAGCACTTGCAACTGCATTACGTACTGAAAGTGAAACAGTTCATACATCCTAAATTAATTCCTAAATGGAAAAAAAAAGTCACAACAGTCTAAGTGTAACATGCACATTTAATCTAACTGAAAGGAGACGGTACACTCGTTCCCCCATTGGTAGAAAAGAATTTATTTCCCCGATTCAAAGAATTTAAAACAGAAGGGTGATGAGAAATGAAATTTGCACCACAGCAGTGGTAGAGGAAAAACACATCATTCAGCAGAATTTGTTTCTAAGTACACAGTACAGGTTCAAATGTATTCCATTCTTTCCATCTTAATTGCTTGTTGGAATTGGTCGATACAAAAAAAAAAAAAAAAAAAAAAAAAGAAAAAAAAAGAATAAAATAATGCTCGTCAGAACTGGTTGATAAACAACAAACAAAAATTCTTTAAACAAAAAGAAAAATAAAAAAAACTTTTAAAGTCCAAATAAACCTTTGTGCTTATAAAACACAAAATAACAGAAAATAAAAATTCACATGGACAAAATTATATTGCAGAAAATAGAGTTTGCTTTGCATCTTAAATAAAATGTTTATGATATAACAGGGAGCTCACAGCTGTGTGTGTGTGTGTGTGTGTGTGTGTGTGTGTGTTTGATTAGGATAGGTTTGGCTGGCCTGCACACGTTAGGATGAGCTTTTCCAATTTTGTACTTAAACACTGATTACTTATTAAACCTTAGTTTTATTATAATAGGTAGAAAACAACCTGGACAAAAATCTACATTTAGTTGGTATAATCTCCCTCTAACTCTGAATACATCGAGCAATGTGTGGTTTGTTTGTTTCTCGAGTCCTGAGCAAGGAACAGTTTGTAAAAGATTAATTAGATTGTCAATGCCATTATTGAACAACAATACATTTTAAATGGTACTTCAAATCACCCATTACTGGTTCACTTGTGGTCAAATGATCTCATCACAGGAAGTAAAATCCAGAAGAAACACATTAAACAAGCACCACACCGAGTCTGTTTCATGCATGTTACAGTTTTACTTTACATCAAGTTTGAAGACAAAGCAAACCTGAAGGACCTTGAAGACACGTTAGCGTCTGCAGTCTAGCAGAGACATGGCTATTGCTTTTATGGCTATATAAAAAACAGCCTCTGCTTTTTGTATGTATTTTTTTTGGTATTAAAGCCAAATATGCAGAATTGTGCAGAGATAAACCAGCCGTGTGCATCCTATAAGGCCTCAGTCAAATCAGTTTAAACACATTAAATACATGGTGACCAATGTGGGCTTTCTCTGAGAAACAGTGCAATTCTTTATCTCATACCAGTGTCTTTCTTCTAAAGATGGCCAAAAATGAATCCAAAATCAGCATAGAGTGCCTAACTGTAGCTATACTAGCAAAACCTTCCACCGCTAAAGATAGTCGCTCGTTTGCGTTGATTTTGAACTACAAGTCGATCCACAGTGCACAGAAAGAATCTAAATGAATTAGTCGTTCAATTGGAAGAAAACGCTACGTTAATCGTCATCCGTATGCCTGCGCGCGGCTTATAGTGAATCTGTCTACTATGGAAAGCCGCCAATAACAGGGACTACCATTTAAACGTGATGTGTAGTAACCTTTTGATTAGCACGCTGCGAGTCTCATTAATCGGAGCTCACCTTTAACCAATTGCTGTGTGAAATTCCTTATAAGAGAAAAGTGCCTTAAACCCCCTTAAATAGGTTTCGACATTTAATTCATAACATATGCTTTTAAATGCATTAGCAGCACATCCTCTTACATTTGCAGGAAGGTCAGGGTTGAGTATGGTGTCATAGTGGAGTACATCTAGATGTGAAACGCAGCTCACAAACTACAGCTGCAAAAGAAACGGAACCCACGTCTAACTGAAAAATTCACAATTAAGCTACACCTGTTAACACTGTACAGTGAGAAGCTCTGGATTAAAAAGAAATTAAAAAAAAAAGAAAATCTTAAAAAGAAACAATAACCTGACACCTGCACATTGCACTGATTTTTGCCAAGGGTCCAGAGTCATGCAAACCTTTATCATTCCCTTATCTAAGCAAGCATAAGAAAGGGAAAAAAAAAAACTAAACAAAACGTGAGCACTAGAGTTACAGTTTCCTGAAGGTTGGTTCTGGTTACAGCAGAATCAGGGTCAACACGAAACACTTTGATGGGGAGAATAATGAACCTTAAGTGCCAGCTGCAAGTGGTTACAACAACAGCCTGGAAATATGCAAAACAGCCTGAAAGCAAGACGATATGCACTGTACTTACTGGTAATGATCACACATTATTTAAAAAGAAAAAAAAAAAAGAGAAAAAAAAAAAAAAAAAAAAAGGTGCTAGAACTTATCTCCCTATTGTTATAGATATCTCGTGCCTTAACTCTAGCCAACAATCCCTGTGGTTAAAAGTCATTTTTAGTATTGATGTGGTCGACCAATACCCATTAAAGATATTGTAGATTTCTTATGTGTATGCATTACCACCCGGGCAACTGGTCGCCTTAAGCTTTTCTAACGAGTGTGCCGGTCTACTGAATGCGCTTGTGTGCTATAGGCGTCTAGCTGAGGTGCCAGGGCTTAGACTAGACTGTATTATTGGTGGGTGCATTGGTGCCACCCAGCCTCCCCCCTCCCAGTAGTGCTCTCCCCCAAAGCAGAAGAGAGCGGTGGAGTTATCAGGTGGCAAGCCCTGCCTACTAGTTCCCTCCCTCCCTCTATCCCAGCCTAGATCCCCCTTTGCTTTCATTTTTATTTAAAAATTCCTACTCTGTGCGCGGACCGCTAAACCGCAGCGTTTGATGCAGAGGTTGGCTCCCCCTAACCCCCTCCCACCCTTCCCACCCTCCCTCACACAGACACAGGGTGCAGGGATGATCGTCGCGCCAGCCTCCCCCCTCCAGCAGCAGGGCAATACACACATGGATGAGTTTCCCCCAGTGACCCTCCCGGAGATTCAACCTGGAGAAAGATGCAAAATGTTGGTAACAATCGGATTCCTGAAATTCTACTGTCCAATATGGAATGTTAAAAAAAAAAAAAAAAAAAAACAATAAACCAGAATACAGCAATTCGACATAACTATGACCACTGACAAGTGAAAGTCGAATTGTATAAACCAACAAATGAACTACTGTTCACAATACTTTTCAATAAGTTCATGCTGTTAATAAGCGAAAGATCAGGACTGTTTTGACAATACCAATATAATATAAGGAAGGTGGTCATGATGTTAGGCTGATTTGCTTTGTAACCCTACAAATAATTGAACACAATATGGCAACATTTACCCAAGGCTGAGGAAAATAGGAGAGATGCTGTACCTAACAGGCGTGTCCTGTGTCAGTGAGGAGGGGCGACTAAACGCCATAGCAGGCAGACAGCCGCTCCTTCAGCTGTGGGGGGAACTGCTCACAGAACTGCTGCCAGTTCTCTTCTCCAACCTGGTCCTTAAAGCCATGCAAGATCTGCAACACGACACATTAATATTAAACATCCAGCATCTACTCAGAGAAGGGGGTTGGGGACACCGTCTAAAAATCTGATATTTACCTTGTAGAACATGTCTCTAAGGTCATCTTTTGGGTTTACCCAAGATGCCACAGCGTCACAGAAGAAAATAAAGTCCTGTATGAATCAAACACTGCAGATTAACGATCAGAAGACGACAACTATTCATTTGTTAGATTTTTTGTTCCATTGCTGATTGAGGAGCAGTGTTACACATGGTCTATGGCACAAATCAGTTAGGATCCAAATATTAAAACCAGAAAACTACTTGGTTAGTAAATCAACTAATACACTCCCCCAATGATAGTTTTGGGGGGGTTAAATTACAAGTTAATTTACCTGCACCACTCCTCCAGGATTCACCCCAATCATTAGACAGATGCCTCTGAAGGCCGAATCTTTCTCCTCATTGTCCCTGATGTTTCGGAGCGACTGACACCTAAAGTGCAGAAATTACTGATTTGTAATTACAAATTAGATTATGAAACTGTTAATAAATGTAGCTTATGCAATAGCTAAAACCAAAGTTCCCACAGGAACACATTAAGTGGCGCATTGCAAATCTGCATCACACGGAGTGCATTTTTATTGCTATTGAACTGGAAATTCTACACAATATCAGGGGTATTTAATAAAAGAAAACACCCTTGAGTTAACACATCGCTATGGCTATAACTAGAATAACGATAGATTTGTGTACGCCTGAAAACGCTAAAGAATTCATCCGCACTAGTAATAGCTGCTAACTAGAAAATGGCCAATGGCCAACATGAGCAATGTGGATTCTTTTGCATTTTATACCCAGCTTCAAGAATGTTTTCAATGCGACAAAATCATGAAAATTCTACATATTGAGAGGGAGAGAATGAATGATAGAGATAATGACATTTGTTCAAGTGTGCTGAATTAAGTAGAAAATATTTTAAATTCGGTACAAGTCACACACACCTGTATTACCCCAACATGGGGTCTAAAACAAATTTCCTCCGTGTACTACAATCAATTAAAATGCACCAGTTAAATTGATCATGTAATTTAATCAACACAATATATTGCATTTATTTGATTTATACTATAAATTAAGTATTGATAAACTAACCATAATTTTTTTAAAGTAAAGGTTCACAAATGTTAATATTAAATTGTGATAAAATGGCTTGTTTTATTGTGCTTTGCATTTCTTCCCCCTAACCGTACCGAAATCGGCCTGAACCATTAAACACACATACAGAAAATAAATACATACAACTGGGGGGGGTGGGGGCTTGGGGTAAACAATAAAATGAATCCCTAGTTAATCATAATAATCATAAAATGTCCAAATATTTTGTTGGAGATGGGAGCAGGGCTCAAAGACTCACCAAGGCCGTATGAACTGAGGCAGCATGGGCGCAACCTCCTGAGGACAAACGTATCCCAGCCGACCAATCGTAATGGCTGTATCAGGACAGACAGAAAAGTGAACCCAGACGTGAAATTCCACAGGATTGATCTTGTTCCATGTCGATCACATTTCATAATAAAAAGATCAACGTTGCACTGAAGCACAGCTGACACTGCAACGGTCATACCCGTGTTCTCCAGAAGAGTCTTGGGAGTATTGGGTCTATTTATAATCTCCACAAGGTTGTTAAGCACCAGTCCTACATATGGCTCCATCTCTGCACCTGAGACCGCAAGAGAAAACAGCTGAGTCACAATAAACAAGAAAAAGGAAGAGGTGAAGATCCAACCAGTACTGAGTATCACTAAATCACTGGGGTAAACCATTTCAGAAATTAAAGCAGTCTGTTTCACATACAACAATCAGCTTCCTTCCTATCTCACCTGTACAAACACCTCCCTGCTTCCTGTCACCTGAGCCTGTAGAGACACCAAACACTGTCACTATCCTGCCTGCAGCCTTGCATGCAGAAACGAATGCACAAACACACACGAACACACAAGATGCCCAGCAGTAAAACTAACACAAGAGTGCACAGGACTAACAGTACACAAACAAGCTCTCTGAACCTTTCTCAAGAAAAAAAAAAAAAAAAAAAAAAACCCACTAATTATAATTTCCATCCTTTAAAAGGAAGACACTCACTGGCCACATTAATAGGAACACATGCACACCTATTAAAGTCATTCATACCAATCATGTGGCAGCAGTGCAATGCATGAAAACATACAGGTACAGGTCAGGAGCTTCAAACATCAGAATGCTGGAAAATAAAGTACGATTGTCTAACTGAATTAGTCTTAAAGAGGAAGGTTACTGATGTTCCTATTAATGTGGCAGGTTAGTGTACATTTTCTTAACTCGCTATCCCCTGACTGTAATGTGTGAGTGATTACCAGAGAGAAGAATTGAGAAAAGCTCTGTACTGAAAACTTTAATATGTATAATCCATCTTTGCATACTGTTGATTCTTATATTTTATTTAAGACTCAAAGGTAACATTTTTCAGGGGAAATAAATGCCATTTTAGTAGTAAAATGACATTACTATACCCGATTGGTTAAAACTAAATTAAGGAAGCTTTTTAAAAATAAGGTTGCATTTTGTTTTGGGTAGAGCAGATTTCCTCAATAGGGAAATACATTTTTGTTTCATGGTAGTCTCACACATCACAGATATGTGGTGAATGGAGAGGCTATTACTTAACCAGCCATGAGAACTTACCCATCTGTATGGAGATTTCACCAATGGCCCAGGTAGCATTATTACACACAGAAATGAACTCTGGGTTCAGGTTCAGCCCCAGAATAGGCATGAACTCAGCTGTAGAGCACACACAGAATCAATTTACCATACTCATTGAACATCCCTTATTGAACATCATTGAACACCAATATTTCAGTCTGGTATTTACACTGCTACAACGATTTTCAACATTAGGAATGAATTGCCAATGCATGACTCACAGATGCAGGGCTTAACATGAAGGAAGCAGGCCTTGGTCAGGTCTCCCAACAGAGCAAATGAGCTCTGCCTCACCTCAGGCATTGTGTCCTACATTTATTTATTTAAAAAAATAATAAAAATAAAGTTTACTTGCATATATACACATATTTGGGAGGCAAACAAACACTTCTGTGCCAAGTACAAGCTTTCGCCTCTTTTGTGTACCTGCATGCACTGGAAGAGGAGGGTCATTATGTTGCTGCGAGCCACAAGTCTCTCAACATGGCCCCCAAGGCCCTCGGCCAGGCCACTAAGGAGATCCAGAGCCACAATCATGAAGTCCTTATCCGGAGCCTCGTACTGCTCTGGATGCTGGTTGTACATCTACAAGAACAAGGGACTGATCATGAAGTGTTCCAAGAACATGTACACCCTTTATATACAAATAGAAACTTAAAGTTTTTGCCATGTGTGTATTCACCATTGCCTGAGCCAGAGTTTTCTGCACCAGAGTGACACAGCGCTGATACACCGGTTCGCAGTAAGGCAGGAAACCACTCTGCAGAGCCGTGGCCACTGATGAGAGACACTAAAAAAAAACAAAAAAATAAACCGAAAAATCAACAAAAATCTTCACACTGGACAAATACATGACATGGTATTTAACACAGAATCCTATAATCACTTCACCTCTAATAAAGGAAACAGATCCTTGTCCTCATCTTTTAGCTCGTTCCATTTTTGTATCAGGGGGGGCATCAGCTTCTGGATATATTCCTGCAAGAAAGACAAATACATAACATAAGCAAATCAAAACTAACTGACATGAAAAACATCGCTCCCCTCTTCATATGACACTCAAAACTCACAGGCTGGTTGAGATGATGGCCCACAGAGTCAGCCAGTGTCCCAATGGCATCATACAAGATGAGAAGGTTTTTGTGCTGGTATTTCCCAAAAGCAAAGACCAGTGTGTCGAGAATAAAGCCAAGATAAGGGACAAGCTCTGTGCAAGCCTCCTCCTCCAGAGTAGCGAACGCACTGAAGGGAAACGAAACAATCATCTCAAATTCTTTGCCAGCTAAATACGCTAGTTGAATACATCACTTGAATTTTTGCCACAAACCTGCAAGCAGCCTCCTGCACTCTCTTATTTCCATCAAGGATGCGTTTGAGCAGCTCGGTCATGAGTGGTTTGAGGTAGGCATCAGGCGGCTGGCTCACCACCCAGTGAGCATAACGGCTCAGAGTCCAGCATGCGATGGAGCGCACCAGAGCTTTCTTATCACACAGACATTGAATTAGGTGTGGAATCAACTCCGGGAGGTAGGGAACCATTCCCTGAACACACCCTGCACAGAGGAGAGAACAAACATACGGAACAGCGAGTCAGCAGCTCTACTTCGTCAAACCACATATTGAAGAAGCACTCTTACTAAAATAGAAATAAATGCACAATTCAAATACCCTCAGCAATGGCCCCCAGCACAAGGATACCAGACTCCTTCACAACCCAATCGGGGTGAAACAGCAAGTCTTTCAGCAGAGGGAGGAGGTGGGGTAGCAATTCGTCCCGAAACACATTCGCCAACACATCCAATGCTGCAGCTGAGCATTTACCTAAAGTGGGAAAAAAAATTGTCTACTTGGTATTAAACTATAACAAATGCTCCCTACAATAAAGTATTAAAAATATATTTGATCCTTATCAGGTTGGTGTGATTAGAAAATGTTTGCTTCTTATTGTACTTTATTCCAAATATGGGCATTACAAGCATTTACCTCAGTGGATCAGACAGTATGAATACTTGCACATCATGAATAATCAAGGTACTGCTTGTCATCACCTCCACTGAAACCAGCAAAGCTGGCTACTATTGTATTCATATCTAGTCCTCTTAACCATTTGTTATACAATTACTATTAATGAGTCAAAAAAAAGGACAGATGTTAATCTTGCAAGGCAATGCAAGTAACAAAAATGCAACCTAAGCAGTGCAGGAATAGCTCTTACGTAGATTCCAGTCAGACAGAGTGTCATCATCGTCGTCATCATCTTCGTCAATGTCCTCCCCCTCCTCTCCCTCGCCTCCCTCATGCTGCAGAGTGACCGTGCGAGACTTGTGGAAACGTGGTTTAATGTCCTGCTCACTGTCCGGAATAGCCTCATCCTCCTCCACATCACCCTACAAGCTCAAACAAAACTCAGAATGACCATCTCAAAGCAAAAAAACGTTTAAATAAATAAATAAATAAATAAACAAACTAATGGCTTTGAGAGTTGTTCCATTTTATTCGCCTGAAAAAAGCCTTGGCTTGAGAATGTCTCTGTAGATTAAAATGATTTATTCAAATGTGTATATGAAAAGCACGTTCTAATTTTAACTCCATGACCATTTCTCAACAAAGCAGCCTGCAATGCATGACAAACGAGTTAAGAGAAAATCACACCTTCCACCCACACAGTAAGATTACATTAGCCGTAACGCGCAAGAGGCTGCTTAATGGTGAGCAGCACAGAAATACTTTCCTTCCAACAAATACAAATATTAAACCAAGGGACTGTAGGCAGGCGGCCTCTGGGTCAGACAGTATGAATACATGAAACATCAGTGTGTCTCAGGAACAAAAAATATCGTCATTCCCATCGACAGGCCATAAACTGGGAAAATACTGGACAGAGGGTTCTCACCTTTAGCAAGATGATGTCGATT
Organism: Kryptopterus vitreolus; assembly: GCA_030449085.1. Lineage (NCBI taxonomy): Eukaryota > Metazoa > Chordata > Actinopteri > Siluriformes > Siluridae > Kryptopterus > Kryptopterus vitreolus. The sequence continues at coordinate 13,505,452 of JACRUU010000004.1, read as the reverse complement.
TCAGAGTACTTCATTCCGTTTACCAAGATAGGAATCAGTCTGAAAGGAGGCAGATTTAGAACTTATGAATGTGTTGATCTAGCAGATGCTCAGCTGCACACTGGTTAAAAATAAATCCAATTTGTACACCATCCAAACCCCGATACGATATCCCGTCCGACCACAGTACTTAGCCAAGTTTACAAATAAGACTGATTACTAGTTCCAGTAATTATTTTTAGTAATCAGTACAGTTTCATTTTATAGCATTCAGTTGCGGAACACTAATGACTCAACCACACAACCTAATGACACCCAAACATAAAGGGCTTCCCTTTTGGAGCCTAGTTCCTTCCAAAAGTTTGCTCTATAAAGTTTTGGCAGAGGTTTCCTCGCTACTGTTTCGTTAAGAAATATAAATATGTATTTCAAAAAGTAAAAGTACTATGTATTCAAGTGTTTAATGTAAGCAATTAATATACCCATTTTATATATATAAATATCATTATTCAATGCTGAAAAAAGATAAAGCAAGCTTCCAATTGGCTAAAACTAATATTAAATAGACTTGTATTGCTCGTGGCACATGAAGGTTGGCAGTGGCTGAGAGACACTTGGGCTGCAATAGATCAGACAGTATGAATACGTTGAGCATCACTAACAGTCAAGGACACTGGTGTCATCATTTCCATGGAGACAGGATAAATGTGTGATCTACACATCTCCTGTCTACACCCAGCATTACTCTCTCTGATACTTTTCTCTACACAAACCATCCTATTGGCCACATTTACACAAATTATTTCTTAGCTTTGCCTCACCTGCAGCATTAAAAAAAATGTAACTAAAAATAAGAAAAAATAACTAAAATGAAACTCTTTGCCAAATAGAGATGCACATTTGTATAAATAATAGTCGAATATAGTGTGACCTATCATTTTTGTGTCTGGGATCTGCCTCACCATGCACTTACAGTTCAGCAAACCAAAACCGTAGGCAAAGGAGTCTGTCCTTTGGTTTGACCTTTTAGAAAATAGACATCATGCAAACAGGAAGACTTAATTTGCATAAAACCCACCCCCACAACTTCTTTTATTTCAAACCTGACATGCCTTTCCTGCAGAAGACTCACCCATGAGACAATTGAACATTGGAGGATGCTTATTGGGCTAATTTACAAAAATAAACATATAATGCACTGACGACTCACTGAACCAGATGTCCAGAAAGAACCTCTTTGCAGATGGGCTGCTCAGCCAGGGTGAGCCAAAACTCACAAGCCTCCAGAGCCACATTCTCATCCGGGTCCTGTGTGCGTTGTAGCATGTACTGAAAATACAAGAAAAAAAAATAGCCTTAATGGTTCCATTCCAGTGAAGGTTTACAATCGTGCATGTACTACTGAGGAGAGGCAGCTTACCTGAACAATGCTGTGCATGTGCGGGATAAGGCGGTCGATTCGAACCTCGAGCAGCATAACCAGTGCTCGACAAACGTTCTTTCTCACTTCAGAGTCTTCATCTGCAGCCAGCGCAAATAAACTCTATCACAGCACAAAGATGAGTCAGACATAAAAACAGCAGTGGGACAAACATTCCACAACAGTAAATCTCATCACAAATTACCTCAATAAAAGTGTCAATATTGTCCATCAATGCTTGTGCTCGACCAATGATAAACTGGTTCACACAAGCAATAGCATGAGATCTGCAGAAATAAAAAATCATTAATTACAAAAGATTTACATGTACAGTATGTATTGCACAGCTCTAGAAGGATATATAATTAAGCCGATGAGGCAACTCATGTTATTTACCTAATCTTAGGGCTACAGTGCTTGAAGAATTGCAGGAATTTTGGGATCATAATGTTTAGAGGCCTGTTCAATGCATCACTGTCCAGCAACTCAGATGAGTCTTCACATATCTTCTGCAGAGCACCAAATGACCCCTGAACAAACAAAAAAAAAGCATATGTAACGCTAGTCATTGAATACTTTAACATGAACTAACTATTTAATAAAAGGGCCACTGAAATTATCGTAGATTACACACATCACTGGGTGCCATCACTAAATGTGCCACAATAGCATATTACCCCGGTGAATAGCAGCGAAGAGAACAGTCTACAATACTTGATGGGTGTAATGGGGATCTACTGAAAAACTAAAACAAACTCTTGTTCAAAATCCACTTCTTAATGACAAAAAGCAGGCTATTGTGGCTCTCAAACTAGCACTTCTGCAGACTTGCTCCATTTAACTGACAGGATTTAGATCCCACCCCATCTCCATTTTCAGGAATGGTAACACTGTAATCAATCCTACCCACAGATTTGATCCGATTAAGTCCTGGCATTATAAACATGAAATAGCTCCATCTCGGAAAATATAAATACCACCATTACAGTTAAGCACAGAAATTTTCTCAAAAGCTGCGATATGCTTGGATTGAACGAGTTCACACACTAAGCTTTTCTTATTTAAAATTCATAAGTGCAGACCTCACACGTGTTGTAATCTTCGGAGTTGAGCAGGTTGCAGAGCTGAGGCAGAAGCTCAGGCCATGTCTGCAGTTCACCTTTGGAGGAAATGGTCGTGATCAGGATGCCTGCATTGGAAACAATCAGATGCATTTATCAGCACAGATTCGTTTTAGGAGCACGAGTTACTCAGCAAATATAAGAGGCCTTTTTATTACCTTTTCAGCCACACCACTAAATTATTAAGTAGCATATTATGTTATCCTTTAGAAAAGCAATTCAATACCAAATCTATAACAAGGCCTTATTTAGTAAATAATGGCTCAAATAGAGATTATTAATACTTAAAAATCAATGTACAGTAAACAGAACATGGACACAATACACAGAGCTTTTTCCTCCTGCTAACATACCAATTGTAGCACGAATAAGGGGAGATGGGTCCCCAATGTTGCCCAGACATTCCTGTTTTATAAAATCTGCCACTGTTGGAGGGAAATTCTGGTAGTGCGCTTTTACGTTGTTCTTCAGAATCAGACCACTTAATGAACGAGTCGGCTCATCTGCGACAGGTAAAAGAATAAACAGGTTGGTGGCAAAAAGACAAATCAAGAACCCAAAGAAGGGGCTATGATGAGAGGAACGGTACATCAGGTCATATCTTACCCTCAGATTTTAGTCGTGTTAAGACAAAGATAAGATAGTTGTTGAAGTCTGGAAACTGGTTCAACTGCTCTAGTTTCTGAGGAGATGGTTAAGGAAATGTAGAGGAACACACTCATGTGCCAAACACAATAAATCTGTTCATTCAGAGCTGCACCACAATAACAAAATTATTAAGAGTAAAAATTTTAACCACCACTCAAAATGCAATGCTGGGGTTGTCCTCATGTAATGCAAAAATTCAACATTGATTTCATCTAGGACAAAAATATAAACAACTTGGAGGAATGATGATTTGGGGAAGGGAATTAACACATTGAATATCAGGACCACCACCAGCTAAAATCAATGCTGTTGAGGGAGATGTTGGAATTCAAACCTATAAACCACTCAAGCATTATTTTATTTATTAATAATCAAAACCATATCAGACAACCAGAATATATCAGAATTAGCCAATCATCGTCAATGACTGCTGAAAGTCTGAGAGCCGGGGGGTGGGGGAGGTATGTTTAATGTCTATATGACATTAAAAAGAAACAAATCTCACCATGCTATTTTTGTCCACTGATTTGATTTCATCTTAAATTACTTATTTATTGTCCAGTTCCTTATTTATTGTCGTCCCCCCCCCCCCCCCCCCCCCCCCCCCCCCATTTTAAGGCAAGTTGCGTTGCCATACCCACACTATACATGCTACCCGTGACAAGAAATTTTTAAAAAGGTGCTGATCCAACACGTTTGTATTGACATTTTGAATATGAGAAGCGAGGTCCTCTCTTCAGCATACACATAAGCGAGCCTAGCTACTGACCCTTTCCTCCCGGTTTGCTTAGCTGCATGGTGATTCCCTGTTGTGCTTGCAAAAGTGTTACAAGCATCCGGGCATGCAAATCAACTAACCTAGAAAACACTGCTCTACCTTTGGGGGGGGGACACACTACTGCTGCGTTAAAAATAAATAAGCGTCTCTTGTACTACAGTTACAGCATCACACCACTGTCGTTTATGTTATGCTGAGAAAGGTCAGTTGGCAGTAAGGCTTCACTCTTTATGTTTAACCTTAATTATCTGCCAACATAAACAAGAGTTAGTAGCTCAGACAAAACATCTTGTCCTGGGCTCCTTTATTTATCTATGCTCTGTGCAAGAGCGTCACTCAAACATTTATCAGCATCAAGCTACAGACAAGAAACGGCTTCCTGGCGAGTAGGATACTTGCTGTACAGCTCTCTGCGTGGCAGTGTTGGGGGACTGGGAGTCTTTTAGAAGTTGAAGGACCTGTTGGAGTCCTTGTTCATCTGGCTGCCACTCCATCCTAGATAGAGAGAAAGAACGATAATTAAGCACACAGTTCTTTAAAATGGAGTATCCTGAAGCCTCTTGTGTACAGTTTAGGCTTTTCTCTTTTCTCAACCAAATTTACATGTCTCATTTGGTTCTAAACAAAGTGAGGAGAGTAGGATTAAAGCTAGGCTGCGGTGGGATCTAAACAGACAACCCTCTTGTCAGCAGCACCAACCCGCAACCACTTTCTAACTCGATGAATGACCGATTAGGTCGGATTAGGATCCGATCAAAATTCTTAGAGCATGGAGAAAAGTATGTAAAAGACAGAACAGTGTGATGTAAACGAGCTGATCTAAAGATACAAATATTGCATGGAATATATATAAATAAATAATACAATCAAATTAACACCGCGGTCACAGTGAACCAGAATGAATAAGCTAGTGTATACAGTAAGATCAGTGGTAATGAGGTAATGGAGGCTGAGCAGAAATCCGGCGCCTCTACAGCGGCCTGCTCCTGCTTTCTTGCCCGCCGGAGGATTTAAAGGTGAAAACGCGTCGCCTCGAGATGACTTTAATCCTCGAGTCAGTGCCGCCGTACGTCTATTTTTACCGGCCATTTTCTCTCTTATTAAAGAGCTCGAGGTTTGTCAGTGTTAGAGGCGCAGACCGAGCGGCACATATCCGACCACCGACCGAAGAGCTAACACAGCACTAATCCGAACTACTGAACAGGAGCTAGCTATTAGGACTATTAGGTCCGAGTTCCTAACAAGTCGTCTGTTTAAACAGAAAAGCGCATTTTTCTCCGCTAATTCGCTTTTATTTCCGAACGCTATTTACGCCTACACGAAACTAGCCACCGTATGGACAGGGCAGTGGTCGGTCGGGTGTCCCTGGCGTCGTTCGTTAGCATGTGAGCTAACACAGCGGCCTCGCAGTCCACCGGAGACCATGTGGAGACGAGACCGACTCGCCTCGAGCACCAGGCCGGCGTCCTTACAGCCTTGTGCAGGAAACTCAAATTCATCTGCGAGGGGTTTTTTTTGTTTGTCGACAAAAAACAGCATCGCGTCGAATAAACCAGCATTTCTACAAACACGTTTCGCGTTTATAAAGGGCTGAAAGTCCAGGCGAGCCGCGGGAAACCCCACAGGGCATTTAGCCGCACTGCTAACCCGCTTTTCCCCGGTTACAAAGCTTTCAGCTCGAAGCGCGACGACGCGTTATAGCGCTACGCCATTAGTTCTTTTTTTCCTCCCACGACTGAATAAAACGCGCACCTTTCACAAGCATTTGGTTTCTCTTTGTACTCACAGACTCTGTACGCGGAGGCCTGCCGAGCCGATAAGGTCGCGTGCAACAGCGTGAGAGCGAATGAAGCCGCGCAGCGCCGCAGTCTAAACACGCCGCGCTCACAAAGCCCCCGAGCCGGAAGCGTTTGCAGCCGCCTTAATGGAAAGGGGGTCTCTTTGCTTTCCCACCTGTATTCGCACAAGCCCCGCCCTCTGCGCGCGGACTTGTTATCGTTCCCCACTGAGAGACCGGGAAAAGAGCGCGTGAGCATAAACGCAAGCCAATGATATACCATGGCGCGCGTTCTTTCGAAAGCGGGTAGGGAAAAAACGCCACGGGTGGGGCCTGGGTAGTGTTGCCAAGTCTGTCGTTTTACAGCAACTTTGACGATGTACATATGAGGGGAAGTCAAAAAGTGAAGGGGCATTTGTTAAAAGGGGAATTTATTCAAATGATAAATAATGCATATATTTTATATATCTATCATATCATATCTATCACATGTTTCACATTTCTATCATTAGAATAAATGTCCCTTTTCTCAAATGTCCCTTTACTTTTTGACTTCCCGTTATATATATTTCTGATCCACTCAATTGACCGAGTTTAATACAGATCTCACTAAATAAAGAAAAAATAAGCATTTATAATCTTTAATTAGACCTAGTGCGTTCTGTTGGTGACAAAGCCAAAATTTAAAAGTAATATACAAATGTGTCTAGAACATATAAATGTGTAAAAACAAATTACAATGCAGTGTAAAAAGTTTAATGTATGTGTTGCATTATGAATAAATATCCTCCTGTATTTCTCAGCATTGAAAACACCATAAATCCTGAACAAATTCCATTCGCAGAATTACAGTTCAAAAACCTTCAAGCAACCTCCACCATGCTTCACTGTTTCCTACAGACATTTATTATTGTACCATAACTCCACCCTTACAGCAAAACTAGCTGCCTTGATTACAGTCATAGAGTTCAGGTTTTGACTTTGACTAGTTCAAATCACCGGTATAACAAAAGCAAAAGTAGCATGTAATAATGTATAATAACTATACCGTAAGTATCTCGTATAATTCAAATTATGCAAGTGGCATGAAGCATTTGAAAGTGTGTTTGAAAAGAAAATAATCAACTCTGAGATAGTAACATCCCTCTGATCATTTTCTTTAAAAGCACGCACTGTATATGTGGATAGTATTATGTGTCTGTTTGAACAGAAGCCGAGTTTTTTTTTTTATTAACTTAGAGGTCATTTATATCCGACCTGGCAACCCGCGTCATGTGCTTTCAGTTCGATTAGAACGTGCACGATGTTGTTTTAAAGTATTTTCCTGCTTTCTGTCATGCACATTTTGGTAAGTGTGTTTCTTAAGCATGAGCGAAGCAGCCATTGTAATGTGTTTGTGCACATGCATTTGGTTTATATTGATTGTATTTCGTGTGTGTGTGTGTGTGTGTGTGTGTGTGTGTATGTGTATGAAACATTCCCGGGATTAGTTCCCCTTTAGAACGATCGGGAAAGTTTCATAATTTTGTAAAGAATCAATTAAGAAAATCCTTTGTTTGTTTTCCACAGAGGAATCCCTATCAAGCCAATTCTGCAGCCCAGATGCATTAAACCCTACCTCCCAGGCTAACACACTTCCTCCCAGTTTCATTTTCTCCCCTGCATTCACATGTTGGATTCCTAAAACATCACAAGCCTTACACGTGTCTGTGAGGTCTTCTTTAAACGACTATGGAATTGCATGGACCACCTCATTCAATTTGTGTTCTCTTAACTCTGGCACTATCATGCGTATTGATCGGCCGCTTATATTTTCACCAAACACCCACTGTAAAAGTGTTAAACGCAGTCAACGTGCACAAGAGCCCAGCTCTCTCCCAGGACGCTTCAGATCACATTCCTGCGAATGAATTTCCCAACCCATCCACCGAGTGCGCTCTTCCTGAGGAACAGAGGTTTGACTGCGCCCGCGATCGAGCTGTCAGTCAGGCAGAGTGTGAGAAACGAGGCTGCTGCTCCTCGCCCCTAAAACAACCAAAATACAGTGGTTCACCGTGGTGCTTTTACCCTGCATCATATCCAGGCTACAGAATGGAACAGCTTTCTCCAACACCTAAGGGTCAATCAGCCACCCTTACTCGTGCCACTCCTTCTTACCTGCCCCGGGATATTTCCACTTTGCAGCTGGACGTGATGAACGAGAAAGCAGGCTGCTTGCACCTTACTGTAAGTTCAATAGGTACAAATTTCGAATTCCTCAGGGTCTGGGGTTTGAAAACATGCTGCTAAGTGGATTGCATTCAAACCAACGGCATTACCTGAGCAATATATTACCACTAAAGAAAAGCAAATACTAAATATGATCCATTGCACTTTCCTGTATGCATTGCATTTATGAGGATTTGCAAAATCAAGATCCTGTATTTGACATTTATGATACAGTGTAGAAGGGGCACAGTGGTTTAGTGGATAGCTCGTTCTCCTCGCATCCCCAGGGTCCGGGTTCGATTCCCGTCTCGGTCATGTGTGTGTGGAGTTTGCATGTTCTCCCCATGTCTCAGGGGGTTTTTCTGCGGTTTCCTATGGTCCAAAAACATGCACGGTAGGTGATTGGCACCTTGGAAAATTGTCCCTAGTGTATGAATGTGAGTGTGTGTGTGTGTGTGTGCCCTGCGATGGGTTGGTATTCCATCCAGGGTGTATCCTGCCTTAATGCCCATAGACGCCTGAGATAGGCACAGACTCCCCGTGATCTGAGGGAAGATCGGATATCTAGCGGTAGCAGATGAATGAATGAATGATACAGTGTAGACAACAATATATTTGATGTATAGTTTATGTTTATAGTCCATCACAGAACACACATACACACAGGACCTGTAAGGTGCCCACTTTCTGCCATTTTTTTTTGGACGGTGGAAGCCCAAGGAGAAACCTATATGGAGAATACAGAGAGTAATCCGAGAATCCAACTTGGTTACTTAGGCACTGATCTCCACTACCTACTCCATTTCGCTGAAAGCTTTAGTCTGGATTTCAAAACACTTTCCGTATTATAATGCAAAATGATTTTTCATAAAACAGCTGAAGGATCCGCTTTCCGCTCGATATGAAGTTCCCCTGTTCGGCGTGCCACCCAATAAACGTCCAATCACGCAGGGCTTTCTCTACACGGTGGACTTTCAGCCGGATCCATTTGGCTTTGTGGTCCGTCGCAGATCCAATGGGCGTGTGCTGTGAGTGTGCTTAACGAATTCGAATTGCTTAAAGCATAGACAATCAGTACTACTTAAAAGTAATTTGTGGCGTCCCACATGTACAGCGTTTGCGTGTTTTCGTGTGATTATGTGCCCGTTAGGCTAAACACCACCGTAGCGCCGCTCCTGTTTGCAGACCAGTACCTGCAGTTCTCCACCTCTCTAGCGTCTAATCTCGTCTCCGGATTTGGCGAGCACTACACACACCTGACGCTGGATCTCAACTGGACCTCTGTCACTCTGTGGAACAGGGATATGGCACCACATGTGGGTATTTCACCAATCCAGCCTTTTTTTTTTTTTTTTTGCTTCCCTTTCACTGTGCTGATGCTCGAGTATTTGCAGAGCGACGTCAACCTTTACGGTTCCCATCCATTCTGCTTGGTTCAAGAAGGCGATGGTCAGGCTCATGGGATCTTCCTTCTTAACAGCAATGCAATGGGTGAGGCAGTCGACCCCTTTTGCAGTTGATATCCTTTTTTAAAAGTAATAAACTTTATTCCATGAATTACAGTACATGTAATACGTGTAATACACGAGGGGGTTAGCTCTGTGGTCTAAGGCGCTGGGATACTGATTGGAAGGTCGGTGGTTCGAGCCCCGGTATCGCCAACCTGCCGCCCTTGGATCCTTGAGCAAGGTCCTTAACTCCCTCTGTGCTCCAGGGGTGCCGTATCATTACTGACCCTGTGCTCTGATTTCACTGTGCTTCAATGTTTACGTGACAAATAAAGGGTATTATTGTATTATTATTATTATTATATTATTATTATATTATTATTATGTGTCTGTATAGAGGTGACACTGCAGCCCATGCCAGCGCTGACGTGGGTGACCATCGGCGGAATTCTGGACATTTACATCTTCTTAGGCCCTGATCCGCAGAGCGTAGTCCGACAGTACCATGAGGTCATTGGTGTGAAGCATTTAACTTTCATTGAAGCCGCATTCCAACACACAGAATCCTAGTTAGCGTTTATGACTGTCTACGATTCATCTCAAGGTTATCCCATGATGCCACCTTATTGGTCGTTGGGGTTCCACCTGTGCCGATGGGGCTACAATTCCACCAATGTGACCAGAGCTGTGGTGGAGAAGATGCAGAAAGCTGGCTTTCCTCTCGTATGTATTATTTGACTATTAGACAAATAATAATCCCGACGTAGGGTTCATTTCCTTACTTTGCGTTGCATGAGAATGCCAGTTAGTCAATAGGTTCTATTTAAAAAAACAATCGGGGAAATTTGTTTGTTCATGATTTACCAGGACGTGCAGTGGAACGACCTCGACTACGCCGACAAGAAGCGAGTTTTCACCTTTGACCCGGAGAGCTTTGGAGACTTGCCTCAGATGGTGCAAGAGCTCCATGAGCAGGGACTGAAGTATGTGCTTATATTGGTAAGTTTGTTGCGTGTGAAGGGAATAAGTGAGTGCTATGAAGGGTTTTACAAATACAAAGGCCAACACTCGCTCATTTCATTTTGATCGCCTTATTTTTTATTCCAAATCTTATTATCCTTTTTATCAAAACACACAAATCGGTAGAAGTTATCCAGCTAGACAGCATACATAATATAAGTATAACTTATAGTATAACTTGTGGATTTTTTTTCCAGTATTGGAGGATAAACAGAACACATGGCCTTATTAGGTCAGCTACTTATTTTTAACTGTTCTATAAAAGAAATTTCAGATTTGCAGGTATGACTGTGGTTAGCATTAGTGGCTAATGAACCCTTTTTTTGTGTACAGAATGTACTACATATACAAACTAATTACATGTGTTAGATTCGAACTGATGTCATGGAAAAATGTTAGTGTTCAACTCAAAATGTGAGACTTCATGAGAAATGTACTGATGTGCACCTGTGTGTGTGTGTTATCTATCTATCTATCTATCTATCTATCTATCTATCTATCTATCTATCTATCTATCTATCTATCTATCTATCTATCTATCTATCTATCTACACAGTGAGGGGATGTAACCAAATGTAACCCTGTTTATAATCTTTAACATTTTCATAAGTAACTGTAATTTAGTTTTACATGTTTTTTAATCAGTAACTGTAACAAATTACTGTTACATTTATTTTGTAATTGAATTGCAACACACTGTTACATGTAACTAGTTACCCCCCCAATATATATATATATATATATATATATATATATATATATATATATATATATCTATATATATATATATATATATATATATATATATATAATGACCAATCAGAGCAGCCTTTGGTTCTGTTTTTAGGATCCTGGTATCAGTAGTACGAGTCCTCCAGGTTCATACAAACCATTTGATGATGGGGAGCAGCGGGGAGTTTTCATCAAAAACCTGACAGGACAAACACTTATTGGCAAGGTAGGTGTTTCTCCAAGCATCATAAGAGGGAAGAGAATATGACATTTTTAAAAGCCAGTCTTAATAATCAATTCATGATGATCTAAAACAACATCTCACACAAAAAGAAATGTATATGATTAGATTACGGCTTTTCCGAGCCATTTAATTCTATAAAACATTTGCGTATAGATTTACCTCTGCCATTGTCATAACATTGTTGATGTCTATAATGTTAGTGTACAAACTAATGTTCGTTTGTGTGTCACCTTGAGCCACAAAGCCACAGCAGTGTCTTTCTAAGATCTCAAGTTGCTGGTAATTTTCAGTAACAGCACCTGTGACAATAGTACTGGGGAAATAAAAGGTATACTGTGTATTAGTGCCCTCATTCTATTGTTATGATTTATGTGGTAACAGTTATTTTGGTAGGTAATTGCTCATGTTTTAATGGGGCTCATTTCGCATTTGTAGCTTTCTTTGGACAATCAGAGGTAAACTTGCGGTAAAACAGATGCTATTATCATTTCTTGGGAACACAGCGCGCTGCATTTTAATTTCATAAACATTCATTATCGATAGTGATGGTAAGGGAGCAATTGTTTACTGCTTATTTACCTGAACACCCACATCCTCCTTATGGATATAGTTACCATTAAACTATATCCATTATTTATTTTTCAGACAACAAGAATTTGACTCTGATCTTGAACAGCATTTTATTGTGTTTACAACTTCATATCTCTGCTCTATAATTACAAATAGAATCTGTGAGGCGGGGGCACGGTGGTTTAGTGGTAAGTCATGCAGATAATGCTATGTAGCACACTAGTCATGCAGACCACGTTTGCCTCACACCTCCAGGGTCCAGGTTCGATTCCCGTCTCGGCCGTGTATGTGTGGAGTTTGCATGTTCTCCCCGTGCCTCGGGGGTATTTTCTCCGGGTTCTCCCGTTTCCCCCCGGTTGATTGGCACCTTGGAAAATTGTCCCTACTGTATGAATGTGTGTGAATGTGTGTGTGCCCTGTGATGGGTTGGCATTAAATCCAGGGTGTATCCTGCCTTAATGCCCATAGACGCCTGAGATAGGCACAGGCTCACCATGACCCGAGGGAATATCAGATATAGCCGTAGAAGATGAATGAATGAATGAATCTGTGAGGCTGATATGTGTTTATGTTTATGGAATATGTGTTTTATATGTATTATATTATCATTTTATATTTTTAAAGTCAATTCCAGTCATGGGCAGTCATTAAAAGCAATTTACTCCAATGGTATTGTGTGGTACGATATTTTTTATATGAATTTTAAAATATATGTTATAGTGTAATTGAAAGTTAAACATGTGATTATACGCATATAAAGCGTTTGTGCAAATTTGAATTAAACAAATAACAAACATGCTTTCATAGCATGCATATTTTGTTTGCGGTTTCTGATGTATGTGTGTGTGTGTATGTGTTTGCCAGGTCTGGCCAGGACCAACAGCATTCCCAGACTTCACTAATCCAGAAGCAGTGAGATGGTGGGAAGAGTGCATCAGGGACTTCTATGCCAACGTGTCGTTTGATGGCCTCTGGATAGTCAGTCTGTTATATCCATTTCATCATCCTTAATCGTGAAGTTATTTGCGCGTCTCGATCGAATGCATGTAACTGTCACAATACGTCAACAGGATATGAACGAACCTGCCAGTTTTGTTCACGGTTCGGTGCACGGATGCCCGTACACCCACCTCGAAAATCCACCTTATACTCCAGGCCAGTCTTAATGCATTTCTAAAGAGTCTAATTTATTAACCCTCTACGGATTCCCTATAAGCACACATTTATGCTTTCACAGATGTCTTAGGTGGTCAGTTAAACTCAGGCACCCTGTGCATGTCTGGTCAGCAAGCACTGTCTTCTCATTACAACCTACACAACCTGTATGGGCTGACCGAGGCTTTTGCCACCTATAGGTCAGATGTGGTATTGCTTCTTTTATTGATTACCAATAATGCTATGTAGCACACTAGTCATGCAGATACAATGATTTTTAATTGTTTGTCTTTTCTTTTAGTGCGTTGATGAAAGTGCGAGGCTCTAGACCATTTGTGCTGTCCCGCTCGTCCTTCCCGGGACTGGGACGTTTCTCTGGGCACTGGACGGGAGATGTGCGTAGTGACTGGGAGCAGCTGAGATACTCTATTCCTGGTGAGGGTGGGGGAAAAAAGCTGTCGACTAAGGTCTTCTGCATTGGTGCACAATAATAATATTAATAATAATAATAATAGGGGCACAGTGGCTTAGTGGTTAGCATGTTTGCCTCATACCGCCAGGGTCCGGGTTCGATTCCCGTCTCGGCCATGTGAGTGTGGAGTTTACATGTTCTCCCCGTGCCTCAGGGGTTTTTTGTCTGGGTTCTCCGGTTTCCTCCCCCGGTCCAAAAACATGCACGGTAGGTTGATTCGCACCTTGGAAAATTGTCCCTAGTGTATGAATGTGTGTGCGTGTGCGTGCCCTGCGATGGGTTGGCATTCCATCCAGGGTATATCCTGCCTTGATGCCCATAGACACCTGAGATAGGCACAGGCTCCCCGTGACCCGAGGGAAGATCGGATAAAGCGGTAGAAGATGAATGAATGAATAATAATAATTATATAGCGCTTTTCTAAACACTCAAAGCCCTTTTACATTGTAAGAGAGGGGGATCTCCTCATCCACCACTGGTGTGCAGCATCCACCTGGATGATGCGATGGCAGCCAAAGTGCGCCAGAACACCCACCACACACCAGCTTACTGGTGGAGAGGAGACATAATGATGAAACCAACTAGATGATATGGGGATTGTTAGATGGCCGTGATGGTCAGAGGCCAATGGTCGAATTTGGCCACAATGCCGAGGACACACCTCCACTCTTTTGCGAAAGATATCCTGGTATTTTTAATGACCACAGAGAGTCAGGACCTCGGTTTAACGTCTCATCCGGTACTTATATAGAAGGTAATATATCAGTATGTGAGCCGAGTGCACTATGTTTCACTATAATTTCCAAAAACCATGCTGCTTTTGAAAGCTCGATTTCTATACACAGTAATGGGGTGCCTCGTGCAATTTAAACATAATGTTTTTATTCATTGCAACTGTTTATGTGAGTCTGCAGTGCCATCCCTTTATAACAGTCACATGTAAAGCTGTATTCTGATACAGGAAAGTTTTACAGGAAAATTTTATTTTCATATTTTTCAAGACCTATTATTTTTATTGGTCAAATATGCGTAGTAAAATGTGTTATATAATAATAATAAACTATTGCAATTGCATGAAACTTTCAGGTCACGTGTTATATAACAATAAGTATAGAAGACGTGGAATGTGGAATGTAATATTAAAGGAATTGTACAGGTTGGGAAAAGCTGTGAGTATTGAGTGCTATTTTGTGTGTGTGTGTGTCTGTGTGTGTGTTGTAGCTGTGCTGCTGTTCGGGCTGTATGGGGTTCCTCTGGTCGGGGCCGATGTGTGTGGATTTGAAGGTGACACTAATGAGGAGCTGTGTGTGCGTTGGACTCAGCTGGGTGCCTTCTACCCATTTATGAGGAACCACAACGACAGAAATAATGCCGTAAGATACGAAGCAGAACCCTACAAGATATCGACACACACAAGTTGAACCAGGGCTGCAGGTATCGATTAGTCCTCAAGTATTCTACCGGTTATTCCATTATTTAATCAGGATTACTCAGATAAGAAGTACTTTTCCTTTATTAAAGAGCAATATGAAATAAAATAAGAAAGGTCTCATGAACAAGTAATTTATTTCCTTTTTAGATTTTTCTAAAAAAAATGGTAAAACTGTAAATGCACTGTATGTTTTCTTTACATTTTAGTTTGAAACGGCTCCCAAAGGCACGATGGCTTAGTGGTTAGCACGTTCACCTCACACTTCCAGGGTCGGGGTTCGATTCCTCCCTCCGCCATGTGTGTGTGGAGTTTGCATGTTCTCACCGTGCCTCAGGGGGTTTTTCCCCCAGGTCCAAAAAAACAGTTTGATTGGCACCTTGAGTGAATGTGTGTGTGTGTGTGTGTGTGTGTACGCCCTGTGATGGGTTGGCACCCAATACAAGGTGTATCCTGAATAGATGCCCCAAGAGATAAACACAGGCTCGCTGCAATCCGAGGGAAGATCGGATAAAGCGGTAGAAGATGAAGGAATGGATGAATAAAGTGTATACAAATTGTTTGTATGTCTCTCGTAGCCCCAAGAACCTTACGTATTCGGACGGAGGGCCCAGGCCGCCATGAGCGGCGCGCTGGTGATCAGATACTCTCTTCTGCCCTTCCTGTACACGCTTTTCCACCACGCCCACTCCTCAGCCAGCACCGTCGCACGACCTCTGTTTTTTGAGTATGAAGTTCAGTTACTGCGTCAATATTAAACATGCAAATGTTTTTGAAGCGTGACAATTAATTCATTCATTTATTTAATACAATTATTTACCTTCTTTTTAGGTTCCCATCTGATCCGAACTGCATGACGATAGATAGACAGTTCCTGTGGGGGAGTTCTCTCCTCGTCAGTCCTGTCCTAGAACCGGGCGTTGAGGATTTAGCAGTTTATCTCCCTCCTGATTTGTGGTACAGTTTTTACGACGTAAGCCACATTTGTTGTATTATACACCCGCTTTGTATATTTTTGTGCATGCATCACGTCAAAAAGTCTCTAGATTACTTCTGTCTTCACCCTAACCCATGTTATGCTATAGGGAAAGGCTTACAACAGCAAGGGACAGTATCTTCTCCTTCCAGCTCCGCTAAATATCATTAATATCCACGTGAGAGCAGGCCATATTATTCCCCAACAGGTACGTCAATGCACAAACCACCATCTGCGTTCGTATCCTACACCTGTCATAATTATGTGCACGTTTGTTCAGATGCCTGCAATGACGACCGCAGCTTCGCGCAGTAACCCTTTGGTCCTGATAGTGGCGCTCAGCTCACAGGGTTGGGCCAAAGGGGACTTGTTCTGGGATGACGGGGAGAGCCAAGACACATTTGAGCACGGAGATTATTCATATGTTATGTTCATGGCAGGACAGGTACAGTTTGTGTGTGTGTGTGTGTGTGTGTGTGTGTGTGTTTTGTCATTTACAGAAACGTAGCCAAGAGTATATTACACGTCTTTAGGATTTACTGAAAAAAAAAATACACAAATACCCTCAGTGATGATTTATTAACTATTAAATATTTGTTTAATCAATACATTATGTGGACCTTATAATCAGGACCATAATAATAATCCAGTTTTGTCTTAAAATGTTCAGTAGCTTTATACCTTTATTCATTCATTCATTCATTCATTCATCTTCTACCGCTTTATCCAATCTTCCCTCGGGTCTCGGGGAGTCTGTGCCTATCTCAGGCGTCCATGGGCTTTAAGGCAGGATACACCCTGGATGGAATGCCAACCCATAGCAGGGCACACACACTTACATGCATACACTAGGGACAATTTTCCAAGGTGCCAATCAACCTACCGTGCATGTTTTTGGACCGGGGGGAAACCGGAGAACCCAGAGACTAACCCTCCGCGGCACGGGGAGAACATACAAACTCTACACTCACATGGCCGAGACGGGAATCGAACCCGGACCCAGGTGGTGTGAGGCGAACATGCTAACCGCTAAACCACCGTGCCCCTCTTTTTATACCTTTACCCAATGTTTTTTTTTTTTACAGAAGGTACATTTATTAAATAAAAATGTCAGGGGAAATAGTAACATGAATTAATTTTCTTAGAAATATACTGAAAATTATCCTCTACGATTTTCTAGACTGAAATCAAATGTCAGGAAAAACGCGTGTAGAGGCGAGTCCAGGTAAAGGCACGTTGTTGTGTCTATCATATTACTGATTGTAGCGAACACCGCAAAATCTCCTTATCTAGTCAAAACTTATTTCTAGTCCAAAAATCTTATCGGTCTTGTCTTAGGAAAGGAGTTAGTAAAACCTAAAGTTAGTTATTTTACCTGCAAATTGAGAATATCGTCAAAAACTGCAGTCTAAGGAAGGAAATAAAAGCTTATTACTAGAAAATATGGCTTGTTTTCTTTTTGCCCTGAAAGATAAAAAGTCTTAAAAATCACATTGCACATTAGACTATAAATCTTAAAGTAAGAACAATTTTACTTTTCAGTCATGGTATATGTTAAGTACAAGTGACAGATATAACATGCATGTTCGAATAGAATGTTGTACTGTAATACTGACCGTAAACAATTAAATTGTTCTGAGTGTGTTGGGTGCTTTGAGCAGTGGGGATTTTGTTAGCGAAAAGTTATAGTAAATAGTGTTTGATTTTTCTTTAGTTCACTTTGGTAAAGTGGAGCAAGGTATGTGGACTCGGTATATTGTGTGTTGTTTTTTTTTTTTTTTGTGTGTTTATATATATATATATATATATATATATATATATATATATATATATATATATATATATATATATATATATATATACCCACACACACACACACACACACACACACACACACACCATATATATATATATATGTGTGTGTGTGTGTGTGTGTGTGTGTGTGTGTGTGTGTGTATATATATATATATATATATATCTATCTATCATGGTGTGTGTGTGTGTGTGTGTCTATATATATATATATATATATATATATATATATATATATATATCACACACACATATATATAAAATGAGCACACGGGACATAAAAACAAACAACACACAATATACCGTGTGTATATATATATATATAATATATATATATATGTTATTGAGCTCTGCTTTTTGATTTGTCGTTTTGTAGTAAACTTTACCGTCTTTGTCTGTGTATAAGCCGTATTCATTGGTTTTATTGTTGTTGTTTTTTGTGTACATTCACGGTGCAATGCGGTAAAGGTTCACCCGTTGAACACCTATTGAAACTGTGCGTCTCTTTTTTTTGGAGGCACTAAAAACGTTACAGAATCGAGAATCTTATTAAAGGTTCCTTTTTTATTGTCAATACATATTTAAGACTGTCATGGAAGGCGGTAGCTCAGTGGTTAAGGCATTGGACTCTGGACCCAAAGGTTGAAGGTTCCAATCCCTACACCACCAAGTTTGACCAAGGAGCTTAACCTTCAGCTGGTCAGTTTGTAATGTCACTATGGATAAGAGCATCTGTCAAATGTTTACACTTATACTTGGGTTTACGGTATAAAAAGGGCCTATTTTGTCTAGTAAAGGATCTAGTAAAGAGGTGGGCAAACTACGGTCCAGATGTGGCCCGTTGGTCCATTTAATCCGGCCCGCTGAAGCTTGATACAGAACCCTCAAAATTAAGAAAAAAGTATAACTTCACAGCCGCACAGGTGTATAACTTCACAGCCGCACATAGCACAGCACATGCGGAGAGAGGCAGGGCAAACGCACAACAACCCCCCTCCCCCCCAACAATCCAAGACACAGAACACAACGCACTACACAACACACTGCACTCACAACCAAGGTGAAAGATGACAGGATTTTCTATTTTTAGTAAATAAATAAAGAACTAAACGTTTAGCAGCAGGAACGTTTTTGGCCGTTCTTTTTCACATAGCTTTTAGAACTCTGACATCTTTTCTAAACTACCTTCTGCAATAATGATTTATTTGCTGAATGATTTAACTTCATGCACAACACTTTGGAATGCGGTCTTTTTTTTTTTCTGGTGCACAGAATGCAAACAGAGTGAAAGGTGTAAAACCAGTCGGAACGGCGAGGAAATTCAATCGTGTGTAATTAGAGCGGCAGATAAAAACCAAATGAAAGGATCATGTGGGTCTTGTGGTTCTCTCTTGTTCTCGGCTCATAACGTTTGCTGGCGCGAGACCATTTCATTATTTAATATGAAAAAGGAAAAACATGTGGTTATTCACGGTTATTGATGGAAGTGCTAACCTTCTTTATTTATTGCTGTGTCCTTTAGTCACGGCTGGTGGGGGAGCCAATAAAACGGCCTGGAGAGCTGGATGGTTTGAGTCTGGCAGAGATGCGCGTGTTTGGCGTCTCGACACCACCTACGGGAGTGTGGGCTAATGGGGAACGAGTGTATGATTTCTTTTACGACACTGACGCCAAGGTAAAGCATGTACGCAACTGTATATTCTAGATATCATGTATTAGTATTTTATTGACTTGAAGGATAATGAAGGGGAAAAGCAAAAACTTTTCTTTACTACACTCTTTTAAAGATGTTTAAAGTATTTCCTCAATCTTAAATCAGACTATTGCTGATAGTTTAAATGGCTACAACGGTTAAATGAACTTTACACATATCTATTAAAGTGCGATTTTGTTCATGTCTGCAGGTTCTTACAGTGATTGGTCTATCACTGCCCATCTCCGAGACGTTCACAGTGCAGTGGAGTTAATGAAATTCCTGCTGGATGAGGCAATAAGAATTGTGTGTGTGTGTGTGTGTGTGTGTGTGTGTTGATGTGATTTTCACGTCACATGAAAACAGTACTTTGTCTTGCAGATAAAATGTGCTTTTTGTATTCTCAGTAGATTATTTTATTAATGTGTATTTACTTTGATGCTTAGAAATGTCGAGACTGTTTGTTTTTTTTAAATTAAATTAATAAATTAAATTAAATTGTATTAATAAGATTAAATTTTAAATTTACATTTTCAGTCGTTTAGCTGTCCAGATTTACTTCTTATTCTTTGTTATTGTCTTCTATTCTTTTGTTCTTTGCTATTGTCTTCTTTTGTGGTTCGTTTCCTGAGACGGTTTCCTCCTCACAGTGGTTGTTTCTGTGGCCTTCCTGTAAACTTGACCCAATCTGTCCATTTTCTGTCTCTCCTCCTTCCTTTTTGATGTGTTTTTCTGCCACTCGCTAGATCATTTATTCCCAGCATACATCATACATGAGGTGGTATCTTAGTGGTTAAGGCATTGGACTCCAGACTGAAAGGTCGCAGGATTAAAATCCAAGCCCCACTAAGCATAACCCCCAATTCACAGTTCACAGCCATAAGCACAAGCACAAGCCAGTGCTTTCCTAGTGCCAGATAAACGAAGAGGGTTGCTTTAGGAATGGCACAAAGCGAAGGTGCCAAACCAAATATGCGGATCACTAAAATACGTTGATCTGCTGTGGCGACCCCTAACGGGACCCGAATCCAAAAGAGCGGATGGATTCATCATCCTAATGTTAATGTTTGTTGCTGCATGTGACGTGACAGAGAAAAGCATTTTTTTCTCATTGATTGATTTCTGCGGGGCACAATGGCTTAGCGGTTAGCACGTTATCCTCACACCGTCAGGGTCCGGGTTCGATTCCCGTCTGGGCCATGTGTGTGTGGAGTTTGCATGTTCTCCCCGTGCCTCAGGGTTTTTTTCTTCGGGTTCTCCGGTTTCCTCCCGGTCCAAAAACATGCACGGATTGATTGGCACCTTGGAAAATTGTCCCTAATGTGAGTGTGTGTGCCCTGTGATGGGTTGGCATTCCATCCAGGGTGAATCCTTATTAATGACTATAGACGCCTGAGATAGGCACAGGCTCCCCGTGACCCGAGGGAAGATCGGATAAAGCGGTAGAAGATGAATGAATGCTTGATTTCTTGTAGAGAACATGACTTAAAACAGACAGTAAACTTCAGTACAGGAGACTTTTCCAAAATTAAGTAATTGAACTATATTTATATATAGTGAAATTCACTCTTTGCACAGAACCTTCCTTCCCGATCCCTGTCAGAATATCTGTTATTTCCTGCGATTGTTGTATAGTTGATAGTTGTATTTCTTTCTCCTCTCTCTCTCTCTTCATCTCATCGTTTCTATCTCAGTGCATGATTGCCTGCTCATCTGGTGACATTTTCATAACTCTTATCATTTCAGTATGAACTTGATCAGAATGTTTGCATGGTAAACTGGGGTAAACTCGGGTGCTAAAAAAATGTCCATTATTTTTTAATCATTCAGGACATTTTCCACCTCATATTCAATGGATAAATGATAAATATTTGGCTTAAGGAAAATACCTAGACTTTAAACTGAGACGCTGGCTATTTATCCTGCAAAAGCTTTATCCCTGACCTAGAAAACAGAACAAGGATCATGTGTTTCTAAGGAAGAAACATGGATCATCTTTATACAAGATGAGAATAAGAAAAGATGTCGAAAGTGTAATTCTAGGCTGCACGATAACGCATAAGAAACATTAATCATCTTTACTAGTCGCCATGCATCACGTGATCTGCAGACATCATAGCGCGCGTAGAACGACGGCGATGCTGCTGATGCTGCTGCTGATGTGTGACGCGTTCACAGTTCAGACGGATTCAACCAACCGAACACACCTGTTCGCAGTGACGTCACAATATGGTCCGAAAAACACTATATATAAAGTTATTGCGTTTTTTTGCAGGCGTTCAATGTTTTCTTACAAATAATCCTACGTTGTTTACAAAAAATAGATAAAAAAATAAAACCTACAGTTCTCAGAGGAAGCGGATGCTCTTTCCGGAAGCGGCGGAATTTTAAGGGATTGGCCTTCAACGTAGTACAGCATGGATGCCAGATTGGGGAATATTACACACTTTTCACTGTTGTTACACTTTTGCACTCCAGTAAACGCATCGAGCTGGTAGTTAAATGCTTTTATACGTGTTCACCTTGAGATGATCTCTTTTTTTGCCAAAATAAATGTCGAACCAAACGGATTTGGGGCAGTTTTTTTGGATGGAAATCTGCAGCTCAAATCTGGCAACCCTGGCCGCAGAGAGCAGCAATGTGCCAGCTGAA
Organism: Kryptopterus vitreolus; assembly: GCA_030449085.1. Classification (NCBI taxonomy): domain Eukaryota; kingdom Metazoa; phylum Chordata; class Actinopteri; order Siluriformes; family Siluridae; genus Kryptopterus; species Kryptopterus vitreolus. The sequence goes on along the minus strand of JACRUU010000004.1, from coordinate 13,483,318 downwards.
GTCTTGCGAATAAACACACGCACTCCGGAGGGTGCAGAAACATTTCGCACAGTCCCGTGAATGTGCAATTTGTTGACGTGGACGCAGAGCGCAATGGACGCGCGGTGAATTTTGCCATTTTCTATCCGGACTGAAGGTGAGGTTTGGATATTGGTATTGTCTGTGTGTGTGTGTGTGTGTGTGTGTGTGTGTGTGTGTGTGTGTGTGTGTGTGTGTGTGTGTGTGTGTGTTTTGTTTTTTTTTATTGACCGTTCGAAGGCAGCGTTATACAGCGTCCCATACGGTGGCAACCTGTGATGATGTGTCCGGTTTTCTTAGGAGCAACGCTGATCTAATGATGCTGCGCTTTTTATAACACACGTCATGATGCTGCATGGAGACAAGGGACACAATTATTGCATCTAAAATTATTTATATATATATATATATAATATATATATATATGTATATATGTATATATGTATATATCTATATATATATATATATATATATATATATATATAATATTATTATTTTTTTTTTTTAATGCATTGTCAAATATCCGAGCATCATAATCACTAGTATCAGATCAGGCCTTTCGACCTCCATCCCACATCCTCCCTTTAGAGGCAGGTGGAGTGCATAACTGCACCAATTATTCCTCTTAAAGCTAAATTCTATTATCATAATCTCATAGATTACATTTTTTGATTGATTGTTTTTTTTTTGTCTACTTTATCTAGAACCTACAAACTCTATACTCTCTAAGCTACAGTCATGCCTTTTTCATACACTTATTATTGGGCAATAGGATTAAAGTGTCTGATAAGATAGTTGTGTGTGTGTGTGTTCGAGATGAACAGAGAGAGAGAGAGAGAAATCTTCCAGTGTCCCAGTGGTGATGACAGTAATGCATAACTTGAGTAAAGCCATATGCTTCCCAACTGAAGCCGTTACAGGGTGTCCCACAACACAACTTTCCTGATCGAGCCATTAGAACGATTGTAATGTTTTAGAGTTTTTATATCAGAATATATAATATAAAGTACTAAAATATGTGAGTGTCATGGTAGAATAACACCTGGTCCCGTTTGTATGCTAGCAATACGGTTGTCTTTTTAAAGGATATAACGACGTTGTGGATAAATCTATGAAACCAAGTGTACGATTTGTGTTCAAAATTATACAACTTAAATATAATGAACCCTGTTATGCATGAGTGTTGGATGTTGGATTCTGTTTTTTTTTTCCCGTCAGACTAATTTTCGTTTCCTGTGATTTAACAAATTACGGTAATGCACGTCAAGTGCTAATTAGTATACATAGTGCTCAGTGCTGTAATATCATACCATCTACGCCCTACTATCTGCATGCTGCTTGTTGTAAAATTTACCTGATTAGAGTAATCAGGTTGTCATGTCGGTTAGTGGCAACTATTTTTTTTGTATCTCTGTTATTAATTAGTTGTTGTTGTTCTTTTTTTTTTTAAACAGCTGACTCTCTAACTTCTGTTTTTCCTGGGTCACTGGAGCTCTGTGTTTAAGGTTCATAGTGCTGACTGTTGCTCTTTTTGGCCAATTTTCTTTCTGCGACTTGTGATCTGCGGGATGTCTTGCTGCAGCACTATTTCATGAAATAATACACACACACACACACACACACACACACACACACACACACACACACCACACACATATATATATATATATATATATATATATATATATATATATATATATATATATATATATATGCGAGCACATGGAGTAATTTCTTCCTGATAAAGTTGCTGCCTAAGAGCAAAGGTCACTAGGCCGTTTTATACAAGGAGCGAATCACACGTCTGAAAAGGCAGACATGTGTTACACATCATACGTCTGTCACATGTTAGAAGGCATGTGGTGATAAGTATCAGTTGTATGAAAAAAAAAAAAAAAAAAAAAAGAATAATATCAATCGTATGATGTCACACTATTTAGCTTTCTCGATATTGTTGTCCAAGGGGACATTTAACTGATTTTAAATGCTGCATGGTATGACAAAATAATATTGATATGGTGATCAAATATATTATAGAGAGTGGTATTTGATTAGGAGAATCATCTGTTGCAATGTAGACTTAATTTCAATAGATCTTGTGGTATTTTTTATTATTTTTTTATGGAATGTTTTTTTACTGACAATGTTGGAGTTTTCTGTTGTGTTATTGTAAACAAGTGTGGGGAAATTGGTGTATTGGTGTAGGCAGAAGTGGACAGTTTTCAAAATAGAATGTAAAATGAAAAAGCTTTTCTATGTTACCCAATGTTTAGTAACCCCAATGTTTAGTAACCCCTATATATATATATATATATATATATATATATATATATATATATATATATATATATATATATATATATATATATATATGTATGTATGTGTGTGTGTGTGTGTGTTATATATATATATATATATATATATATATATATATATATATATATATATATATATATATATATACACAGTGGCAAGAAAAAGTATGTGAACCTTTTGGAATTTCATGGTTTTCTGAATAAATTTGTCATAAAATGTTATCTGATCTTCATCTAATTCATTGGTATTGACAAACACAATGTGTCTAAAAATAATAACACAAAAAAAAAATCCAATCTTTCTTGTCTTTATTGAACACAATCATTCAACATTCAAAATGGCAGTGGAAAAAGTAAGTGAAACCTTAGAATTGAATAACTGGTTGACCCCCCCTGGCAGCAATAACCTCAACCAGGCGCTTCCTGTAGCTGTGGATCAGACCTGCACATCGCTGAGGAGGAATTTTAGCCCATTCTTCCTGGCAGAACTGCTTTAGCTCTGTCATATTCTTTGGACGTCTCATGTGTATGGCCCTCTTCAAGTCAATCCATAGCATCTCTATTGGGTTGAGGTCTGGGCTCTGACTTGGCCACTCCAAAAGGCGGATTTTGTTTTTCTGAAGCCATTCTGTTGTGGACTTGCTCCGGTGTTTTGGGTCGTTGTCCTGTTGCATCACCCACTTTCTACACAGTTTCAGCTGATGTACAGACATTCTCACATTATCCTGAAGAATTGTCTGATATACTTGGGAATTCATCTTCCCCTCAATGATTGCAAGCTGGCCAGGCCCTGATGCAGCAAAGCAGGCCCAAATCATGATGCTTCCTCCACCATACTTTACAGTTGGGATGATGTTTTCATGACGATATGCCGTGCCCTTTCTACGCCAGATGTAGTGCTGTGTGTTTTTTCCAAATTTCCAAATAGTTCAATCTTAGTTTCATCAGTCCACAAAACATTTTGCCAATACCGCTGTGGAGTGACAATGTGCTCTTTTGCACACTTAAGGCGTGCAGTAATGTTCTTTTTAGTAAGCAGCGGCTTCCTTCGCGGTGTCCTGCCGTGGATACCCTGCTTGTTCAGTGTTTTACGTATTGTAGACTCATGAACAGATATGTTAGCAAGTTCCAATGATGCCTTCAAATCTTTGGCTGTCATTCGGGGTTGTTTCTTTACCTCATTGATGAGTGTTCGTTGTGCTCTTGGTGTCATTTTGACGGGGCGCCCACTTCTAGGTAGAGTAGCAACAGTCCCAAATTGTCTCCATTTGTAGATTGTTTGCCGAACTGTAGACTGGTGAATTTCTAAAGTCTTTGAAATAACTTTGTAACCCTTGCCAGCTTCATGTAAATCAACAATTCTTGATCGTAGGTCCTCTGAAAGCTCTTTTTGGCGAGGCATGGCTCACATAATCATGTTCTTCTTGTGCAGAGCAAACTCCAAAGGTTTGAGGGGTTTTTTATCAGTCAAAGTATCTGTAGTCCACACCTCCAAACTTATTATCTTAACAAGACTCCAGGTGTGCTAAAACCAATTAGCTCCAATTAGCTTTTTTGAGGTCATTAACTCAAGGTTTCACTTACTTTTTCCACTGCCATTTTGAATGTTGAATGATTGTGTTCAATAAAGACAAGAAAGATCGGATTTTTTTGGTGTTATTATTTTTAGACACATTGTGTTTGGTCAATACCAATGAGATCAGATAACATTTTATGACAAATTTATTCAGAAAACCATGAAATTCCAAAAGGTTCACATACTTTTTTCTTGCCACTGTATACACACACACACACACACACACACACACACACACACACACACACACACACACACACACACACACACATACTAGATATATATATATATATATATATATATATATATATATATATATATATATATATATATATATTTCTCGACAAAATGATTGAGAGACCTGACCTCAGCTGTTTTTTCCCCCCAAACTGTAACCACTATGATGGAGGTGCACAATTGCATAGGGTGTCTATTGTCATAAAATTTTCACTTCTCTTGAACTAGGAGACCAAAACCTGTCCGAGCATGACAAAACCCCTGTGCACAAAGCGAGCTTTATGAAGATGTACATTTGGTGACTTGTAAGATCCTGACTGGCCTCAACCTGATAAAACAACTTCAGGATGAATGGGAGCATTGACTGCACCCCAGGTTTCCTCACAATACACCAGTACCTGACTTAACTAACAAAATTGCGTCTGAATGAGGACAAACTACACAAGCACACTACAAAATGTCAAGGGGGGGGGGGGGGGGGCGGCGAGGGGCATGTGACCCAGGGTAATATGCTTTTTTTGCCGAACTAGAATATTGTATAATTTTCACATTCACCACAGTGGGTGGCAGGGGCGCTCTCAGTCTCTGAGTATACACAGGGAGTAACATGAGCAAAAATTATGGCGTAACATGGGTAGCAAGCATGCTAGACAACCCCTAACAACAATGAAACTGAAACACTGGCCAGTTTAGTGTAGGAGGTTTAATGGTTAAATTTGTTCAGCCTGTTGACCAATCTTCATTGATTGTACATTCCACCAGTAAAAGAGGTGTGTGACGGTTTGATTAGCAGAGTAATAGCACAGTTTTGCTTAAAAAATTTGCAATGTACACAACATATGGGGGGGGGGGGTCATATCAGAGTTCAAATTGTTGGTGCATGTCTCATGACCAAGACAGTAAGTCTTTGTGATATATCAAGAGCCACGGTATCCAGGGTAATGTCAAGAAGGACGAGCCACATCCAACAGGAGTAACTGTGGACACAAGAGGAAGCTGTCTGAAAGGGATATCTGGGAGCTAACCCAGATTGCATCCAAAAAATATATATATAAAACCACAGCTGCCCAACTCACTGCAGAATTAAATGTGCACCTCAACACAGTTTCTACCAAAACTGTTATTTGGAGCTCCACAGGGTCAATGTACATAGTCGGGCTGCTATAGCCAAACCTTTGGTCACTCGTGCCAATGCCAAACGTTGGTTTCAATGGTGCCAGCAGTGAAAATCTTGGTCTGTGGACAATGTGAAGCATGTATTGCTCTCTGATGAGTCCACCTTCACTAAGGACTTCCAAGGACTACCGAACCATTCATGTACACCCAGTGGTTCAAACATTGTCTCTTGAAGGCAGTGCCGTGTATCAGGATTATAATGCGCCAATACACACGGCAAGACACGGAGTGATTTGATGAACATGAAGGTGAAGGTGAACATCTCTCATAGCCTGCACAGTCACTAAATATTATTGAGACACTTTGGGTGTTTTGGAGGAGCGAGTCAGGAAACGTTTTCCTCAGGCGTTTCAGATTCATTGTCCAACTCCTATATATGTGTATGGTGTGTGTGTGTGTGTGTGTATATGTGTGTATGTGTGTGTATGTGTGTGTGTGTATGTATATATATATATATATATATTATTATTATTATTATTATTTATTGTATTTTTTTCCATATATTAATTGGAGATTAAATGGAGCAAATGGAGATTACATGTGAAATGGGATGTTCAAAAAAAGCACCTTTTGATGATCAGTTTGTATGAATAAACCTTTAGTCTAGGCAAGACAATTTCAATAAGGTGTTAATTTTAAAATATGTTACACTTAAGCTTTTTTTGGTCACTGGTTCATTTCATTATGGGTGGTAGGTAGCACAGTGGTTAAGGCATTGGACTATGGCCTGGAAGACTTCAGGCTCAAATCCCACCAGCTGCCACTTGTGGACCCTTGAGCAAGGCCCTTAAACTGCTCAGTTGTAAATCACTGTGGAAAAGGGCGCCTGCCAAATGCCGTAAATGTAAACGTAGTTTCCTATAGGACCCGTAATGACAAGTACTAGAACTAGATTCTTTCTTTCTTTTAGCAAGAGCAACACTGTGGTGATTAATCAACACATTAGTGGATTATTGTGTGTTGACTGTAAATTTGTTCTTGATTCCAACCCGAGTTCATTTGCTTCACTCCACCAGAGTGTGACCTGAAAATACTTTTTTTTTTTTTTTTTTTTTAATACATGATATTATCACAGGAAACATGGAGCTGAAGTAATGATGAAAGGTAAACAAAGCTGTTTTGTTAAACATCATTTGATTAGACTTGATTATGCCCGTATTGGGTCAAAGCAAGCATGGAGCCCGTTCCATTATGTTTCTGTAAAGGAGAAGTTCATCACATGCAGCAAATGGTGGTCTGGTGTTTTGGGTTTGGGGGGGGAAGGAAGCTGAGAATGTTTTCCAAATTCTGCATCGCTTTCGGTTTAGAAAGTTTGGAGGCGTGTTGAGATTGTGGACTGTGAGTTTAACACGACGGCCTTTTCTTCCATGTGTGTCAGTCTTTTAGTGTGTTTGCACAGGGTGGGACTCTCAATTACAGACAACCTGCTGTTAGTCCAGTCCAGGATGTAGACTTGGCTGTTCCTCCTTACTGTGGTTACTTTAATGGCTCACGCTTTAACGCAATTGGTTATCGTACAAAATGTAACTAAATTGTTCAAATTAGCACAATGGTAAACGGTAAACAGAATGGTAGTTATTTTTTAACAAGATGTAGATACAAATGAACAAATCTAACAAAATGGTGGCCAGGACTTAATGTTATACTTAATGCTTACTTAGCAGAAATGGGTGAGAAGGAATTCACATAAGCCGTGTCAGCATGCCAGCAGGTCCTTGCATCCAGGATTGAAATAATATCAATCAGTCCTTTACTCTGGGTTATTTATGCACTATGATTTAATTCATGGTCTAGTGCGATTTGTGCCTCACTCTGTTTGTAATGCATTACGTTGCTATGGGTTAAGTGCTTCTTGACTGCTCAATAGGTGTCAGGAAATTTGTCGCTTTGAAAAGATTCATTTTTGTGGCCGCACCATATTCAATATATCTATGTAATGCACACTCTGATAAACTAAACACAGTATACATGATTTATGTATAACATGTTAACCATGTTAACTGGTTTGTAGAAAAGATCAAATTGCATATCGTATCTAAAGTCTTTTCCAGAAAAAAGGTGTTCAGAAGGCAATTCAATGAATTGTATGGTTTTGCGCACACTTGTAAAGTCCTTGCTATCTCAAGTGCACACTTTAATGCAAAGCAGCGACGTATTAAATGCTAAGAAACTGCAAAACGAATGTAAATACTTTCCATTTAAAAGTTCCATTTAATTTCCACTATTAAAAAGTTACGAGTGCATGCTTTTTGTTCAGAAAACTTTAAGAATGTACATTGTACTAATATATATTGATATGGTAGCTCAGTGGTTAAGGTATTGGCCTCTGGACTGGTAGATCCCAGGCTCAAATCCCACCACCACCAAGCTACCACTAGTGGGCCCTTGAGCAAGGCCCTTTACCCTCAAAGTCGCTCTGGATAAGAGCATCTGGCAAGTGCTGTAAATGTAATGTAATATATAGGGACAGTGTTTGAGTAATTTGCTTTCACTTCCTCTTGAAACAGCCGGCTTGCAAGTCAAAATGTGCAACTCTGTATAAATCATGCTGTGTTTCAGAGGATGGGAGCAGAAGCCAGACACTGGAGATGTCATTCGGTCGACTCCTGCGGCGTGCTTCATCCAAAGCCTCTGACCTTTTGACCTTCAATGCGGGCTCGGCAGGGTCACGGTCTGTGCAGGACGGGGAGATCATCTTCTCCAAGAACAACGTGTGTGTGCACCCGGCCGAGCCCGTGCCCGGCCTGCCCGAGCATCACCCAGGTACTGGATGTCTCATGTGTCATATACATGTATTGCACATCATAGAGCTGTTTCATTTTGTCATTGTCCTTGTGGAGTGGCTGCTGTGTTGTGTGAGGTGGAGGTGGGGGTGAGTGGGGGGGTGAGGAGGGCTTTAGGGTGTTGACCCATTAGCTAATGTATCTCTGCATATTAACCACATGGGGCTTGAAGCATGTGAACAGCCTATATAAACAAAGGCATGCTTTGGAATTGAGTCATCTTTTCTGTTAAAAGCTGCTTTCTCTTCTTTTCTGAATTTGTGCTGTGTGTAAACAGTGGCTCTTAAAGGGCAAAACGCATGATAAATAATAGAACCAATAAAGCATTTGTTAAAAATATTCTTGCAAACCGGTAGCAACTGTTCCACAGCTAAACATATTTGCAAGAGCGTCCTTCATTCAGATACCGTGTCCCCCTAGTGGCCATTTCTGTTTTTGCAGATCTAAACCTGTATTGTTAAATTGGAAAGCAGCATCTTTTATCCCCCTTGTCATTTAAAATTGACTGAAATAGAATTGGTATTTTAGATCAGGGCTCACTAACCTTTTAGAAACTGAGGGTTACTTAATGGATACTGAGTCATACAAAGGGCTACCAGTTTGACATACTCGTCTGAAATAACAAATTGTCCTTTAGCTCTATTTTATTATGAATGATTAATGATAGTCATTTATCTATGTGAAGATACTGTTGATTATCTCACACTGATTATCGAAAATGAGTTTTACATTTTAGATGCATTTCACTGAGTTTTTAGCTCAGGGTTGAGAGCTACTCATATGGTCCTTGGGGGCACTGTGTTGGTGACCCCTGTTTTAGATGTTCTTACAGTTATTAAAAAAGAAATTTGAATGACTGTAATATTAATTTAAAAAATTCCATTTTAAAATACTGTGTAGACACTGAAACTCCAAATTGAAAGCGCTGTTCTTGCAGTGTTAACGCTGAAAGCGCGTATGGTTTTTATTTAATGATCAGAATGAGGCGCTGTGCTTGTGCAGGTTACCTGTGTGTCCACCTGGAGAAGGACGAGTCTCTGGGCTCCACTCTCATCCTTACCTGGGTGCCCAACTCGCGCATTCAGAGGCAGGACGAAGAGGCCCTGCGGTACATCACGCCCGAAAGCTCGCCCGTGCGCCGCAACCCACGCCGGCGCCGCGCGCACCACGCTCAGCCACGCCCGCCACCCGCACACGAGGAAGACGAGGATGAGGAGGAGGCCCCCGAGTCGGCTCTGCAGCAGCAGGAAGAGGGCGACGAAGGCTCTTGCGAGCTGTCGGCCGACGAGGTGAGCCGCGACAGCACGCTGGGATCCGACTCGGACACGTTCTCCTCACCGTTCTGTTTGTCGCCCGTCAGCGAGGCTCTGGCCGAGAGCACCAGCTCGGTCTTCCTGGACAACGAAAGCAGGTAGGATGAAGTGCTGAAAGGTATGTAGCTACTTGTGAATGGGGGGGGGCGGGGGGGGGAAGAGAAAATGGTTTTTTAACCTTCGGCTCCAAAAGTATTGGCACCCTTTAAGCATCCTGTTGTTTTCTCTCTCCTCATTTGAGTTGCAATGAGTGACTTTCTATCCATCTTCTGAACGAACGAGTCTCGGTGGATTTTAAGACCTGTTTATGACGTCTGCACCCCCATGTTTAATGCCCTGAGAAAAGTAGGAAATATAACATGCTGCACATGTTGGTGAATTGTACGATCGGAATGCTCAGCACCGACCGCAATTCGAGTTCAACACCCTTCACCCTTCTTTATTTCTTTATTTCTTTTATTTCTCACACGATGTTCCAGGAGCATTTACATGTACATCGGTGGTAAGGGTTGCTGCCTTATCCAGCTGTGCTAGAGCAGGTCAGGTCAGCCGTGCACGGAGTAACAGAAGCCGCACAGCACTTATCCATAATTCATGGCAGCTTAGCAGGGTTCATGTTACTCAGCAGGTTGCTCATATATATCATCTCAGTCATGCTCTCTCACTCACACACACACACACACACACAACACACACACACACACACACACACAACACCCACGCGCGCGCGCGCGCGCACACACACTCAAGGCATAATGTATGTAGTGTTATGAGCTGGTGTACCGTGTGCATGCACCATCATTGTGACACGAATTCCTCATGGGCTACATGGATCAAGCTTTTATAATAACGTTCCGTCGAAGCATTTGTAGTGTACGCTGTTGGATTGATTGCTACTTTTATTCGGATTTCAGTAGCCCGAAACAGGGTCTCGAAGGTAGTCGAGCATACTGATTAGACTCCATTTATTGTTTTGCCCTCTGGTACTTATTAACAAAAGCATTGATTTGCATTTAATTAGCATTTGTTAACGGGTTTGGCCTTTTTTTTCATAAAATATGTACAAACGGCCCCAGTGCCTATTCACATAAAATTACAGATGTAAAAGTGCCCGATTATTTGTTTATGCAAAATATTAATGCGGGATAGCAACATTAACGAGACACACCTAAAGACAAGTGTGTGTGTGGGTGTGTGTGAGGGGGGTATTATTGCTATAATATCTAAATCATATTTAGCTTAAGATTGTGAACAAAACTCAGTGATTAGGAAAAAATGAGGAAAAAAAAATGTAGGCCAAGAAAGACCAAGAATGATATGAAAAGAAATAAAGAGTTTCATATATATATATTATATATATATATATATATATATATATATATATATATATATAGATGAGAGAGAGAGGAGAGAGATAGAGAGAGAGAGATCGAGAGAGAGAGAGAGAGAGAGAGAGAGAGAGAGAGAGAGAGAGAGAGGGTGGGGGCACAGTGGCTTAGTGGTTAGCACGTTCGCGTCACACCTCCAGGGATCCGGGTTCAATTCCCATCTCGGCCATGTATGTGTGGAGTGTGTGCATGTGTCTCCCTCCCCGTGCCTCAAGAGGTTTTTTTTCTCCGGGTTCTCCGGTTTCCCCCCGGTCCTAAAAAAAAACATGCACGGTAGGTTGATTGGCACCTTGGAAAATTATCTCTAGTGTTTGAATGCGTGTGTGTGAGTGTGAGTGTGTGTGTGCGCCCTGTGATGGGTTGACATCCTGCCTTAATGCCCCATAGACGTCTGAGATAGGCACACAGACTCCCCTTGACCTGATCTATAAAGCGGTAGAAGATGAATGAATGAATGATATATTGTTGTTGTGGGGCTCTTTTGGGGCAACTGAAAACATGGAATATAAAATGTATAATCTTTATTATATATATATATATATATATATATATATATATATATTATATATAATATATATATAATTGTCAATGTAATGATTAAATTGAACAACTAATGATTCCTGCCACACACAAATTTTATAGTTTTACATGAAGCTAACTTTAGGAATAAGCGTAAAGTTGCTGGTCAAATATAATGAGCTTATGTGGTATATATTCATGCCAAAAATAGAAAAAAAAATCAACCAAAAATGTTATGAGATTTTGGGCTACAGCACAGACTAGTGGTAGGAAAGATGATTTATGTGACTTTTACGTACCAGGAAAAGCTGTAGTATTAACATGCACATTCATTTTAATTTACCGTGTGAGAAAGCAGGTTGAGCAAAAGAAGACCAAATGTATTTTTACATCTCTGACTGATTCGTGACTTGAGAATGTGTCTTTTCTACTTATCCCTATGTGACTTTATAGTGTGTTTCTCTTTATGTAATCCTGATGGATTTTGTTGAGTCTGACTACTGACCGCTTCTAAAGTCTTGAGTTGACCTTTAGAGTTTTGGGGTCGTTTCAAGGTCAGTCGAAAGCACTTTCCGATTTGGCTGCTTGAAAAGCAGACGAAGATAACCATCATGCCTGCAGGCAGGTTCAAACCCATCATGGCTGTCGCAGGAAACTTTTCAACTGAGTAATGTCAGGGCAGAGATTTCCTGAGGTCACTCCCGCTGCCACATAAAAGTGTTGCGAGGCTTTGAACGTAAGTACATTTGCTGTAGGCAGGGCGTGTGTAAGGAGCACGGGATTTCCCTTTAAAAATCCTCTTTTAATCAAGAAGTACCCCTTTTTTATGTATGAGTCTGGGAAATCCACTCCCAGGGTTACATGACTGACCTGGAGTCAGATTTTCCTCACCTCTGCTGATTTGCTGTTACGATACGTTTTATTGAGGGATTGAAAAGCTTTAGCTCTTAATGGACTGTCTGGTGTTAATCCATTAAGCATCCAGTTTGTGGATCTATACCGAAGAGTTGGAAATGAATTTTAAGTGCGAGTTTATTAGCTTACGATTCCTTACATATGTCCAAAGTAGAGCAAGGCTTTCTTTGATGTGTTATAGCATTTCAAACTATTCAAATCGATTCATTTATTTGAGAATATTTAACTTTTTGTTGTATTCATTTACGTTTTTTTTTTTTGTTTAGATTGAGAGACAAGTGTTTTCCGGGAATATTCATGTGTGTGATTAATGGTTCTTTTGTGGAAACCTACTGTGAGAAAGAAAACTGAAAACCTGCCAGGATTGTATCTCGAAAGCTGCATTGCATTTACACTATACGGACAAAAGTATTGGGACGCCTGACTTTTTTTGAGCCATGTGTAGATTTTCCACAAACTCCTGCTATACAGTTGGAGTTACACCACTGAAGAAGTTTTCCCTTCGTTTTAACAAGGAAATCCAAACCTCGGTTGACCCTCGACCCTTCTGAACACCTTAGTGATGAATTATAACTAATGATAATTCGATGCTCCTCAGGCTTCCTCGTCTTTCATCAGTACCAGAGCTGGGCGTTATAGCTGGGCGATATGTCGTATAAATTGAATCTTTGTTTTATTTTGTAGGCAAAATTGTATTTTTTCGGATACATTGGAAAAATGTTACTGCTATTTGTACCTGTTTTTAAGTCATGTTTTGGGGCTGTCGCTGTCATGTTTATCCCTCAGCGCCAGACACAACAACGTGATTCTGTTTGAGGTGCCGGAATAAGCCGGAATTAGTCGTGTTGCTACCAGAAACTTCAGACAAATTTTACAGCAGGGCTTTGGCTTGTCGAACGTCTGAAGTTGCAAACTCGAACCATTTCCATACGACTGATTTTTTTTTTCCCCCCAACATCGACACAAACCATAAACTCCTTTTAATGGATAATAGCAATCAATCGCCCAGTTCTAATGGGTACCTGACTATACTCACTTGTTTGTGGCTGAAAGAGCACAAATCTCCACAAGCACTAAAACATCTTCCCAAAAGCATAGAGGTTATTATAAGAGCAAACGGTGTATTAAATGTGGAATGGGATGTTTAAAAAACGCAGGAGATGTTTATGTACTATTTCACATTCATTTCTCTGTCAGGTGTCCATGAACATTTTTTTTTAAATAATAGAAGATAAATAAATGCCACTAGAAATGTTATTATTTTGTGGTCAGAATGTGTTCCAAGGGCTGTTGTAGCAACAGCATCTGAATAAATAATAACCGGAAGAAGTTTATTTAGCATAATGTAAAAATGTAAGCAAATTAAATAAATAAATAAATAAATAAATAGTTAAATCATTGGATTATGGTTAGAGGGTTTCCTTAAAATCATTTTTAGTAAATGTAAAATGTTTCATCAATATGGTAAGCTGAATTTGTCTTATAGGGTATTGATCTAAACTTTTCTATGCCACTTTGGACAAAAAAAACATATTTTTTAAATAAATGATTAAAAAATATATATATTTTAAAAACGATATATATTCCCCCCCCCCCCCCCCCCCCATGATCGTATGATGCAATGGTTTTCTGAGTGACCACGTGAGGGAGCCACATGGGGAGAGGATGCCGTTTCTCTGGGTTTGAGAAGCAGCGTTCTCAGAGAAAGGCGTCTCTTCCTTCTAAAGCTGCTGAGACATTGACACACGATCGGCCCCGTCCCTTTTGTTTATTATTCACTCCTCACCTTCTCTTTCTTTTGCTTCTTTTTCTTCCCACCCTTCCTCAGATATTCTCCACCCTGACAGTACAGGCGCGCATTCCAGTTCTGATGTTAACACACCCTTGTTGACTTCTCTTTGATACTTCCCTATCCCTATATATATATATATATATATATAGATATATATATATATATATATATATATATATATATATAGATATATAATATTATTTTGGAAATCCTCATTTTATCATTAAAATCCTCCTAGTTTACTATTATTATTATTTTTAGAAAGATTGAAAATAAACTGGGCTGTAGAGTTCAGGAGAAGAATTTGCTTAAAAAGCTTTGCTAGCAGATGCTAATTTCGTTTTCCAGCGCAGCATGAGCATAGTGTGCATAAATTATGCATTGAGTCAATAAAAAAAGAAAAAAAATATATATGTTGTATGTATATATGTGTGTGTATATATATATATATATATATATATATATATATATATATATATATATATATATATATAAAATATATGTCTTATTACAAGTGTCCCTTTACTTTTTGACTTTCCCCTTGTGTGTGTGTGTGTGTGTGTGTGTGTGTATGTAGTGTATTGTATGTATGTATGTGATATGTATCTATATATATATATATATATATATATATATATATATATATATATATATATATATATATATATATATATAAAATCTTCTGTTGTTTGATTTATTTATTTACTTTACAAACATGCCACCAAGTTGGTTAAAATAAGGAATTATTGATAGTATGATAGTGAAAAATAAGAAAAGAATTCCACCTATGAATGATCTACTCGTGATTTGACTAATGTGTGATAAAATGTGCTTTTTAAAACACTTAAACTCTGTGTCTCATCAGTCATTTAAAAACCCCATGGTTTCCAGTTCTTTGCTTTCCCTGCTACTGACCGCAGCGTCCTGTTTCACAGGAAACTTTATGCGTAACTCAGAACTTTGAATAAATACAGTGTATTATTGAAGTGCGCCGCAGTTCCTCTCTGCCATATTTCTGTTTCACGGTAAACCAATAAATGATAAATATAATGTGTCCTAAAATGGACATTATATAAGCAACTTTCTTAAGCACTAAGGACACTCAGTTCATACGAGATGATATATTGTACACCAGTATACAGGAATGAGTAGGAATAAACACTTGTTCATGGCAATGGACTGAAAGAAACTGATTCTTGCATAATGGTGAGGAATTTTTGTATTGAGGAATCGTAAAATTTCGTCTGAGGGGAAGAAAAAGAGAGCGAAAGCGTTCCATTCATCATGCCTTATTATTGTCAGAAAAATGTAATCATTACCCCCTTATGATTTATTTCATCATCTGCTGTTTAGCAGCCGCTAATGTCTTTTCGCGCGACTAAAAAAAAATAAATAAAAATGATACACTAGTAAATATTCTGGTGCACGTTCTGTGTTTCTTGATAAGATTACAATTCAAATGCAGCTATAAAAGGAGATGAGTTCAGCCGTGTGTGCTGTTGCAAAGAAAAGCACTTCATGCTCACTCCAAGGACAAGGTTATCGCGTTTGTAAATCTGCCCTTCCCTGTCGTGCTGCGAGTGGCCACTTGTGATGCGGTCGGTGCGCCCTTTTGAGTCTGAAGTGTCTGTAGGTACAGGCGGGTTAAGAGCAGGTATTTGGTCACAGGAAAGGGGTAATTTTTTTTTGTCTGGTGCAAAAGAAGCGCCTCTGTACATTTCTGTCTGAGAATCCTCAGAGCAGTCACTCTGAATAATGGGTGCGTGGTATTTCACTCCCCTGGCTGACTTTCATTCACTTTTCACTCTTTCTTCACCACCATGTAAAACCTTTTCTACATTATCTACAAGAAAAATATCTTTACAAATTTGTCTAGTTCCATTGCTATATAGCTTTTTTTTTCCACCTCTTATCTCTATTTTTAAATGTCCTTTTTCTTTGCTCGTTCTCACTCTTTTTTTTAACCTTTATACCTTTCTATCAAATCCTTCAGTCACTCTCTCACTGCTTATATCTCATTTTCCCATTTCTTTCCCTCTCTTTCACGTCTCTCTCATTGTTTCCCTTCGCTCCCAATTTTGCCTTCTATTTCTTCATCTCCCTTTTCTTATCTAATTACCTCTACTTTTTGTTCCTGCTCCCAGACTATTAATTTCCAATAATGCATCCTTTTCTTTTCTCTTTGACCTTTTAATCCTTCTCTCGTATATCATTCTTTTTCTCACTTCCCTCTGTTTTCTCTCTTTCTTTTCCCCTCTCACATCCGTTTTCTGTCTCTCTTTGCATCACTCGCGCTCTCTCGGTATGCAATTGTACATCTTCGGCTGCCTCGGCATTTAATTTGCTCCGCCCGTATCGTGCGGCTCGGTGTAACAAAAAAATTGTCCAGATGCATTGAAGTCTCCACGCTTTGAAACCAATTTAATTGACTGCATTAAGGAGAGACAGAAACTGGATGCGTGTCACTTGGAATCCATTCACTGTGTCTGAGTGCATCCAGAAGAGTGTGTGTGTGTGTGTGTGTGTGTGTGTGTGTGTCTTAAAAAGTCTTTCATAGCTATCCCCCAGTCAAGGCTGTGTTTTTGTGTGTGTGTGTGTGTGTGTGTGTGTTGTTTATTCAAATGTGTTAACTAGCTCGTACTAATAATACATTCATCTCTGGGGGCTGTTCTTCTGTGAGATTTGAGACTGTACAGTGTTAGAAACAGTCCCTGAGAGACGGACTTCATCTCAGCAGGGAGCGCAGACTCCTGGACAGCCTGCCTGCTGTCATCTATCAAGACACGTAGGGAGCGAGAAGAGGAGATTGATTTCGGGTAGCTGTGGCTTAATTCGTTTTTTTTAAATAAATAAACAAACCGTTCGCTTATGGGAAAGTGGACAAAGCGTTTTTAGGGGCTGAGGACTTTTTGAGCGGAAGATTGATTCGATTTTAATTCATGGAATCGGGTTGTTATGATGAAATGGTTCTTTTGAAATTCGGACTTCTTGTTTTTTTGTTTCCAAGAGCGTGACACCACTGGTGGATAACCTTTGTCACTTTAAGCACTTGACACTATGATTAATAATGCTTTTATGTCAGTGCTTATTTTTCAGTTCAGCTCTTTTTTTTCCCCCTCCACTTATTCATGAGCTTTAAACAAAAGCAATTGTAGTTACCGAAGTAAGAAACACAAATCTGAAAAGGAAACAAATATTAGGTCTTAATTGACCAGAAGTTATGGACATAAAAATATCAAATAATGTCACATCTTTTTTTTTGTGCTCTTTTGTAGGAGTATAATCATAATGTGATTTGTGCACTACAAAAAATGCTGTAAACAAAGAATGCTTTCAGGAATATAAATAATTTTTTTTTGCCAATTTACAAAATGCAGCGTGAGCGAACAAAAGAAAAAATCGAAATCAAAACAATATTTGGTGTTATTACCTTTTGAAGAACTAGAAATAGTGGAAGTGATGCACGACCCCCACAGAGCCCTGATCTCAACATCATGGAGTGTGTGTGGGATTCCATGAAGAGACAGAAAATGTGAGAACATCTACATCCACAGAAGATCTGTGTTTACTTCTCCAAGATGGAACAACCTACCAGACGAGTTCCTTCAAAAACTATGTGTGCAAGTGTACCTAGAAAAATTACTGCTGTTTTGAAGGCAAAGAGTGTTCATACCAAATATTGATTTAGATTTAGATTTTTCTTCAATCACTGCATTTCCTTCAGTGATAAAAGTAAATAATTAATACTTCCATTTTTGAAAACATTTTTTCACACCTGCCTAAAACTTTTGCACACTACTGTAAATTTTTTTATATACGTGTTTGCTCCTGAGACACTGTATTTTTTGGCAGCATGAACAATGGTAAGGGTTTCACGCTGGGACAGTTCGAATGTACAGTGACAGGTTTTACGTTACAGCATTTTAACCAGGCCGGAGAGCACCATATGGCTTTGTGTGCGATCTTGTTTTGGTTCACGCACTAAATGTCCTCTCCAATACATCGCCGCCATTAAACACAGACATGCCAGTTCGGTACTGTGTCAGAGACGTGTCTGGAGGTGCATTTGGCCTGTTAGACATGCTCAGTTAGAGAGAGCGAGAGGTCTCGGGGCTCAGGTTACGGCTCTGGGAAAAAATGAGCAGACTCCGGGAAAGAGATGGTGAAAAAGGATGGGGGTGTGGGGAAAAAGAGGGGGAGGGTGAACTAGCTGGCAGACGGGCAGATTTGTGTCTCCGTTTAGCTGCTGCCAACACAGAAACTTCCTTACATTCTTCTCATTCTTTGTCTCCTTCGAAAAAGACTGTGTCCTCACACACACACACAGACAAACATACCCACACAAACACAAACATGTGCGCCCTGAGTCTTTTACCCTCAACCAAGTTGTGCTCGGTTTCAGTGCTCCTCTGTTAAAATGCTAAGATGTTAAGGGACTTTTGATTTGACAATACAGTTATATTTTAGCAACCCCTCTTCTCCTTTCCCACCCTCATAAAAAAAAAAAAGATGTGCAGCTTGTAGATGTGAGAATTAAAATACGCTTCAAAACAAAGCGGAATCTCTTCTGACAGGTGAAAGCTGCGTTTGCATTTTCTGAAGCGTTAGCCAAACTAGCGAGCTAAATGTACGGTTTTGGTTTCTATGGTTTTACTTCGTCTTTTGACTCAAGAAGGTCAAGAAGGTTCTTAGCTTATGTTAAAGCAAGAAAAGATTTATTGCTGGATTTTATTTGTCAGGTATTTTGAGCTTTTGAAGTCAGTTGTACAAGGTGAAACCAGACTAGCTTTCCTGTCACGCTAAGTTTGGCTTATTAGTTCTTTTTAATTGGGTTGTTATCCGTTTTTATACCTGCTGTTATTGCTGTTTTATTCATTTCATTGGGCTGTTATTATAATGATTTATAATGATTGCTTTTTTTATGCCATATATTATCTTTATTCCAATTACTTCGTTGCGTATTTAACCTACGCTGGTTTGCTGGAAGTGTTTACTAAGGTTTTCTACGCTGGAAGTCGTTTACGTTTGTATATAAACACAAGTTGCATGACCGGAATTTGTAGACCTTAGCCACATGCTGTTTGTTTTGGCAGTTGTACCGTGTTGGGCTTGGCCGAATATAATTACGCTCGCCTTTTCAGGGAGATGTGTGACGAGTCCATGACGC